>NJDC01006376.1:54029-64522 GCA_002245475.1 Calephelis virginiensis
TAACCTCTACTACAATGTCATGTCATTACATTATTGCCAGTTTTATTTTCATCGACTTTGAAAAAATAATGTTTTACGTTTAACTAAATTTTTTTATGGATATCATTACTGAATCAATTTTACCTTTTTTATACGTAATTCCAATGGTTTCATTGCTACTAAATTCTTCTTAATACTTAATTCTTAAGGTATTTTCTACAATAACTAAGTTAGTTACTAAGTCTGGACTTTATGGTGGAATCTTAGTGAAATGAAAGAAAATACTCAATTTTAGTTAAAAAATACTGAAAATACAAATTACAGACGGTTTTTTTACAGGCGTACTCCACTTATTGTAGGTATGTACTTAAGTTTCATGTACCTAAGTGTGAAGTATCAACAGTTACGTTTTTGCAAATATTATAAAACAAGATAGATATATATGTATTTTGTTAAATTATAAATTTGTAAAGCACAGCTCAATTAGTGCTTTTGAATTCCTAAATTTTTTAAATATTTGTTTTTCTGTTTATATTTTTTAAGCAATATTTTTTTACCAAAGCAAACGCCGTAGTTTCAAAAAAAAGAGTCATTATTTTTTTCTTATAAAGCAAAAAGCCCGTGACATGCATTTAAAAGTATCTTTACATGTTTTTGAAATCATTTCTATTGGAACACAGCTTCCTAAGGATTAAAACTGTATCTCAATTTTTTAAATACTCTAGCAAAAGTTAGTGAAAGGTATTATTAATATAATTCTACATAATAATTGACGTTTAAAGATACTTAGGCTTGCAAACACATTAACCTATTTTAAATATTATGAGCAGACTAGTAAAAAAACATACCTAGTAACTTAAATATTCATTAACATTAAAACAGTTCTGTACTGACTCATTAATTTCAAGTTCTTTGTACAAAAATTAAAATTTATAAATTCAAAATTATTTAATTTTTGATTAAATTATTACAATTTCAATTTCAATGATATACAACAATGCTATATATGCGAAAGTTAATATATTATGCTACTTTTATATTTTTTGAAGGCTAAATAAATGTAAATGTAAAGATTAAAACTTAACAATAATAACTTAAAAATTGCAAGCAACTGCCACTATTTTAAATCTTAATTAGTAAATTGAAGTTTATATCTTTTCTACATTCATAATTTAATTTGAAAATTCAATTAATTTCTCATATAATTTAATGAACGAAGGTTACCTATTCATTTAGAACTATAGATGGCACTATTATCAATATTTGACAACAATAGCATGTAGCAGGTAACGAGTTATTTGAATATAATACATGTGAAAGGCACAGCATTACCGAATTGATGTATTTGACATCTGTCAAAATGACCTTCATTGATTTGACCTAAAAGAAGAAGAAGAACTATTATTCTTTATCTGTTTAATTAATACAAACTATATTTATTACAACGGTGACCGCTAAAAGATAATAATTACATTTATGAAATTACTAGCTGTTACCTGTGGCTTCGCCCGCGTTTTCACAGGAACCCGTTGTGCCGTCGGGATTAAAAGTAGCTTAAAGAAATAAAGTGAAAGAGTAACAAACATACACACATCCTTACAATATTTCACATTTATAATATAAGTAGGATTATTTTTTATGTTTAGTAACTTTCCATTTATTTTTTCGTAATTAAAAGCTTTTATGTCAATAAAAATATAAGCTGGATAATATAAGGCTACTGAAACAGATTATACAATTGTAAAAAGCGTTCTAAACATTACCTTTTTAGAAAATATTTGTTGTTAATTTTTTGCACTCTTTATACCAAAATAGAGTTCGTGTTAGTTTGCCCTTTTTATAATGGAAATAATACTACAGGATTTTATACCGAATTTTTTCTATTTCATATATAGAAAATATACGTTATGTTTTTTAATCGATCTAGTAGTAGCAGAAATCATTGATTTTAGTAAAAAATCTTAATAAAAGAAAAAGAAGGGGGCCCCGTTCCGATCCGGTGGTAGATTATAGTGTCATATAGATGCATCACAAGTACCTATCGAGTGATTGGTATGTGTAATAAAACATTTTTCTATTCTGTGTTTATATATAAACCAAGTGAATGAAATGAGCAAGGTATGTATAAAATATGAGAATATATCAGTTTCTTTGTTATATTATGACAAGATCCGGCTTCCTTGTGGTCGTATTTATTCCGTAGCGGTTCAAGAATTCTTTGTGGTATGTCCAAGGTCCGTGACTAACAGATATTACTTGGTGTTATTAAGTAAATTGGTTCAATTATCGAATAATATCATTCTTTTCTTTTGAAATGATAATAATAGTGATTAATATGATAATACTCGATGTGTAAGCATTTTGCCTTTTTTTACGAAGAATTAACTCTTAGTTCTTAATGTTCTAATGTTTTTTAATTAGTGTGTCATAAAGTATTCATTTATTTATTCATTCATTCGATTATATAAAAAGTAGCTTACAAGTCATTTTTCGGATTTGAAGACAAAGATATAAGATTATTTAAAACAGACGTAAACAAGCAGACAGGATTCCCAATGATAATAAATACAAACTGCCTATGAAATTATACATGCTAACTTTGTGTTGCCAACTTTAGGCAGGTATGTTAAAGTACCTTCGATATTAGTTATATTTCCTAGGTACTCGAGATTCTTTACTACTGACGATTACTGCGATAGTATAAATATATAAAAGATAACAAAATAAAGAAAGTTTGGGATACCAATCTTAAATATGTAAGATTGTAGATAGATTTTCCCCGTGTTGGTTCGGGCTCCTTTGAAGAATAGACCATCTGCTTTAGGCGAGCATAGGCTCACCGTTACTAACACTGTGACATCTGACTAGGTGGTAGAGTCTCGCGACTCGCCCGGATTGGTACCACCGCTTTACCTATTCCTGGCTGGCATAATGTTAGCGCTTGCCGTTGACGTATTCTGGTTCGGAATGTAAACTTACTCTTGCTTGAGACCTAACAACCCAGCCTAAGGTTGGCAACGCACCATTTCCACCTTTGGTATCTCTAGGCGGTGTGAATTTCTTGCCACCAGGAAATCCGTCTGCTTCTTTACCTTTCAATATCATAAAAAAGATACAATAACAATTTAATTAAATAAAGGATTCTTTTGATGAGTGTTCAAGTGTCTTTTGCAAAAATTCTTAACACTAATAGTGCGATTTCTTTGGTTAGTCGTAGGTTGTGCATCTGCCTACCCCTCCAAGGATACTGGCGTGAAGGTTATTACTATTACAACAATTTTGCACCAAAATACTTTTAGTAACAATGTTTGTTATGTATTTTATAAACTTGAATACATTTCTAGATTTTGTGATGTAAATACGAAATACACAGTAGAATCAAAGACATGTATTGTTATCGAAAAAAACCTATAGCTAAGGATAGTTGAAAAGTATGTGTGTATATAAAAACATTTTAAAATAAACTTCAATGTCTCATTCATTGTCATAATTCCAAAAGTGAGCGGAACACCAATTACTGATTCATTACTGCATAATTAGTTACTAATTACTTATAATTATTTTTTTTTCATATCTAAATGGTTAGTCAAGTTTGTGTTGCGATTGTGTTTTTATAACAAAGAGGTTTTATTTCGTCGCTAACTGTAAGATACTACTATAACCCTTTAAAATGTTATATACATTACCATACTCTACTATTATAAAATGGGAAGGTTATGTTATGTGTTAGGTCTATTGGGCCAGTTTACCGGCAGCCCTAACTTCCGGACCATTGCGAAAAAAATTGCATTGCATTGTGTATCCTCTCTGGTCTAGCGGTATAGATGTTGGACTTGACTGCATGAGATCCCGGGTTCGATTCCCGGGTTTAGCAACAAAAAGAAAATTTGGTTTTTCCAATTTTTCTAATAAATAAAAAAGTTGCCCGAGATTGGATACATGCCCGGTTGGCGATAGGCTTGCCACCAAACAAATTGTGGGACTTAGTATTTTCGGCTAGTCGTGGGTGCCCTGTTTGCGCTTCTGCCTACCTTTTCGAAGATATGGGCGTGCAAATAGTTTTTTTTAAAAAAAACAAGAACTGTCAGGATATTTTTATCTTTAAGCAAGAGTATTTCGGGCGAAGACTTCCTAGTATTAAAATTATACTTTACATGTAAAAAACCACTGTAACTGTACAGAGTAAAGTAAGAGGAAAGTTAATTCGGCATAGCACCAGTTTAAACCTTGGATTACTTTAGTTTACATTTACTCATAAGACGGCAAAGGTAAAAATGGTACGTTGCAAAATAGAGTCTGGCATCTTTAACCTCTTGAGTAAACAAGTTTATCAGCTACTCTCCAGACCAACATTCGATAAAGCAAAGATTGATGTTATGGGATTAATGTTATGCAACACAAATTAGGTATTATTTTGATATATACCTACCGAAAACTTTCCCCGTGTTGGTCCGGGCATCTTTGCAGAATAGACCATATGCCTTCCTGCCATGCAGCTCGTAAAAGGCGAGCATAGGCTTACCGTCACTTACACCGTGACATCTGACTAGGTGGTAGAGTTTCGTAGCGACTCACCCTGATTGGTACCATCGCCTTACCTATTCCTGCCGCCATAACGTCATGACGTGTTCCGATTTGGAGGGTAAGGTAGCCGGTAAACTTACTTTTGCTCGAGGCCTAACATCTCGGCCTCAGGTTGGCAACGCCCCATTACCACCTTTGGTGTCTCTAGGCGACGTGAATTTCTTACCACCATGAAATCCGTCTGCTTGTTTGCCTTCCAACATCATAAAAAAAAACTTCCAGGACCATGCTATCACAAACTTAGACCAAATCCAGGGATCTACAGTTGGAAGCATTAATCTAGCCATAAATATGGGATAAGAATATGTGTTTAGCTTTGTCGAGTAATGGACTGGGATTACGTCAGACAAGTGAGACAGAATGATTGATATTTCTGGGACCAAATTGCTGAATGCTGACACAATATCTAATACAGATGTATACTATCTACGCGCCATCAAGAGAAAAGCCATTGACGGTTATTCGTAATTAGTCAATTTCTTGTACATATTAGGTGAAATTGGTTCGGTCAATTCTTAATGTATTGTCTCCAATTTGGTTTAGTTGAAGTGCACAAGTAAATTATTAATGTAAAACTTAGTTTATCGACGTTGTTACATGGAAGCGAATTGATGAGGACGAGCATGTCAAACAGACCATGAAAATAGGATAAATGCAATCGAATTGAGAGCGCTACGGAAAATCTGTGGTGTTACGGTCGGTCGTTACAAATTGCTCGGGTGTTGTATGAAAAGGGTAGGGTAGGTGAATGTGGAGGAAGCCAGGCAGGTGTGCCAGGATTTGAGTTTGGTACTTAATACTCTTCGCATACCCTGTAAGGGACTTTCCGTGAAGATATATATGTGCCTTTATTTAAATTAATTTATCGTATATATACGATATTTTGCAGATTCATAGGTAATGCAATAACATCTACATTTAATTTCAATGCTATTTTTCAGAACATTGATCCTTATCATGCTTCTTACTGAATTTATTGTGTTACAAAAAGAAGCATTTGTTGAGCTGAGACACGCTTATTTTTATTAAAATTTATTAAGTAGCAAAGCGTAATAGATATATACTTATAAACAAATTTCCACTTTGTTACTTTAGTAATAATATATTAACGTAGACCATCATGGATATGGGCATACCATTGAATAGCTATTGATTAATTGAATGTGCTTTTATATGTTTTTCATTGTAAAACCAATACTTATTTAGCGAAATTCGTAATTTTTACATATTTTTTACGACTACGGTTTTAAAACGTTTTTTTTTTAAGTTTAAAAGAGCACATTTGTGATTTAAAAAGCGGGTCTTACAATAAAAAAAATATACGTCATGTCTTACTAAGCTCGAAGGAGGTGGTATTAAGTGATGTTTTCCAAACTCCGTTTTCCAAAAAGGGGCCTCGCCTTTCTGGCCTTATTTGATTAATGAATGACCCCATATCACAAAATATAAGTGCCAAATACCATTTCAACAAGAGTATTTTTTCTACGATAACAGATTATAAAACTATCAGCTTTTGAGGCATGAAATAAGTTTTGAATTAGTCTTATAAAAACCCTATGAGTCATAAATCCTTTGCCAAATCTTAAGAATAATAAAAACAACGAAACATCGAAAATCGTAAATTAGATTCTGATGTCAGGAATCTAAATGGTATTTCGGATAAATGAGTCACAGGTTTATGCGAGGTCACTAGCATCCGCCTTGTAACTACCACGCAGGTTTTCGAAACTTACGCAAGCAACGATATCGAAAAGCCCTGAACGTGAAACAAATTGCAAATAACGTGAAACTTTGTCACAAAAAACTGGGCACAAAGGACCGAGTCGAATCAGATATTATGTTAGATCTAACAATATCATAACCATTGTTTCAATGTGTTTTGAACCATAGCTTTCCTATTTTTAAACCCCAATGGAGAATTAGAGATAAGTGTGACGTGTCGCTATTTGCGTTTGTGTGTCGGTGAATGTAGCATCATAACATTTAAACGGATGTGTTGATTTAGATGCGATTTTTTTTGTTTGAAAGATAAAGTGTTGATTTTTTATACGTTACTTATAGGTTTTGTAGGATTATTTATGGGATTATCAAATTAAAGATAAAATAAATTATATAAAATAAATTATATTGTTCATGTACAACAGTCAAACTTCCAAATATGAAAAACTTTTAATTTTTATTAATAACGAGCATTGAAGCTGGAAAATTATTTTGTTATGTTAAAGTGAGTGTTAAAGGTTAATAGAATGTCGTAACATCACAGTAATTGAACGTTGAAGATAAATATAACAAAATTTTTTCGTCAGACGTTCAGAGCACAAAGTCACATTTTTATTTTTTGTTTTACCTTTTCACTTTGACAGGAATGACAAAGACATGAACCTTAAAGTGCCTAAAGTTACACAGACTTATTCATAAATTATGTGTACAGTATAACAGTAACAGTATGACAGGTTTATATTTGAGCTCAATAAGTGCGTTGTCAAGTGTATATTATTTTATTTTAAGTTCCAAATCAAACAAGATGATGGCGGAATAATGAAATACACAATGTTTAAGTGACAATTCATTGCGCTTTTTTAGTTTAAAACTAGAAATTTTTTTTCGACACAATAATATAAACTATATCAATATATTATTTCTACACTATCCACAAAAAATAGATTTGCCAAATAGGTCTCCATTTTAACATCGACATAATTGCTTATACGTCCAAAAGAATGAAAGGCTGTTTATATGTAAATTTCTTTGACTATGCGCATAGTATTAATGTTTCTCGATCACATTCGAATTAATGTGTACGAAATGAAAATTCAAATGTATTCCAAGGTAACCAGACTGCGACTGTATCGTATTTCCAACTCATTATATTTGCGTAAACGTCTACTGTCTGCATAATATAGTCCCTAAGCGAGCTGCCTACGCTGTGTTGCCGTTTAGAAATCACGCAGTGACTTCCGACCGCGCCCGCCGCGTTTTTCTTTAACTTTCAGTATAAAACTCAATCTATCTCTAACTTACCGATAACATGATGTGAACATTGGAGTAAAAAAAGAAGATGTGTCATTATTATTATAAATGAACAATACGTTGCATTTTACTATTTTTTAAATATTTTGCAACATTAGACTAGATTTGCATTTTCAGTGCCTTTATGGCAATATACTAAAGGCTGTTTATAAAACTTTAATTTTGTTTTTGTTTGAATTGCTGAAGATTTCAATTTTTTACTACACACAGTGTTAGCAAAACATTCAGCCTAAGATGAGAAACGCAGCGTTCTTAGCATCTATAATCCAACACGTGAATCTATAATCAATAATCAAACATATTAAAAAAAATTGTGTAACAGAAAAAACGATTTTCTATTACACAAAAAAAACTACGTACAACCTTGACAGGTGCGGATTAAAATCGCCCCGTGAGCTTCCACACTTAAACCGCAAGCTAAGAGTAAACTTTCTCGAAATGCGGTCAGAGCGAAGTTGTTAAGTTTTTTAGTCGAGTGTTACTTCATTACTTTTATGACGTTTACTATGTTAAAGAATGTCAGTTTTAAAATATAAAATCTAAGAATACTCTCGCTTGCATAACTTTTATAATTACAAATGAATATAAAATATGATGAGGTCTTGTAGAAAGTGAATGATTTATTATGATTTTTTTTAATAAAATGAATGATACGGTAATGGTAATGATTTTATACACACTTTTTTTAGGTAAATGTTCCAATATACACTTTATTTAATACTTTATGTTACGCTGTAGCCAACTAGTTTCACTTTCACAGCATCATCAGATCTTTACAACTAAAGATAAAAAAGTCTGTTTTAATTTAACGTTCAGTACCTATTTGGTAATATGTTTACCACAAAAAAGTGCCGACTATAACAAATATAGATTCTGGTAGTAATTTTGTTGTGCATACACTAAACAAATTTTAAGTTATCACCATCTTCTTTCAACGATAGTTATCAAAAGACACAAAACACCTTTAGTTCTGTCAGATTAGTTTCTACGTGACATTTATACATACTATAACTTTATTCCTCAAACAAAATTGATTAAAAACACTACAAGTTAACTTCTATAAAATGTTCCATCTCTTTTCTTTTTGTCTCATTGGAAAAAGATAACAAACCTGACAAAAGTTTAGTGCTCAGCCGAATTACCACCATTTTTAAACTTACATCTCCTTTTAGATGAGTTAAAATTAGCAAGCATTATCTCTATGTTTTAACCGACTTCAAAAAGAGATGGTTATGAAATCAAATATATAATACATTTTTGTGTATTTGTGACGTGATTACTTGGCCAATAACTAGCTGATTTTGATGGCTCTTTTTCGAAAAGGTAGGTCATTGATTCTGAGGTTGTCTCGTATTAATTTTATCATGCTGCAGCTATTGGTAACTCCAAGCACCTGAGAGACGCGTTCTTGTACTTGTTCGACAGGTACCAGGGGTCCGCCGTTTTGCCGCTTCCGCTCAAAGTAATCTTGCAGCTTGATGATTAAATCACGGGCTCCACTTTTCAATGTTTGTCCTCGTTTAGGCATTATTATGCACCACATGTTTAGGCATTATTATTAAAAGTCACAAAAACACAATCGAAGTCCGATTCAGCGCCGATGTCAGTTTGAAAAGCAGATACAGTCCATTAAACGAAAGCCGGGTAGTCAAATAAAAACAGATCGAAAACACTTGAAGAACGTGGTCTATGCGCACGAAACGACAACAGACGTCTGTTTTAGCGTCACAAAATGGCGGCCCATGACGCCATTTAGGGTTACCGTTTTTAATAAGTATAAAAATGCTAGTAAAGCCATTTGGGGCTACCATTTTCAATCTAAATATAAAAATGCTATTTTCTTTTGCGAGTTCGGTTTGGTCGTAGTTTAATTTTTATATTTGATAAAATTTATCTTATAGTCCATTATTTTCAAATTCTTAGAAAAACAAAATGTATTATTTTATAAAGTATAACTGTGTAAAAACATATTACGATACTATTATTGCCTATTATTGTTAGCACAGCACAACAAATATAAAGCGCTGACATAACCTTGTAATAGCGCAGTTTAGATTTAGAAAAATATTTTTACCAAGTTATTTGTTTCAGTTTGGCACAATATTATAACATTAATTGATTATTGATATAACAATGTGATTTTAATGCTCATCAATTGTTAAAACGGTAAACAACCAGCAATAATATTTTTATCTAACTGAAACACCATTAAAAAGTTGCGTCGTCAGTTCAATCGCGACGTGTCAGGAACGCATTCTCTGAACGGCCGTAGATTAATATTGTGAAGATTTACAGTACTAATAAGTATTTAAATTATGCGCTTCGGCTTTACACTTTATATTTTTATTTTTAAATAAGCTGACCTAATCTAAATTTAAGGGAAATAATTAATTAGAAAGAAGTCATGAAAGCTCCTAATATCAATATGTTTAAATTTATGGTTAAACGTCACTTTCTACTTTCAATCTGACTCGGTTAAAGTTTATTCTTTTTTTCCTTTGTTTTAAAATAATTCTATTTCAATTGATATTTCATGTGTTATATAAATATATATTTGTATTAAGAGCACCATCGTGTAAAATTTATTTTATTATATCTCCATAACATAAGGTTGCCCGGAAGAGATCGCTGTTTTGGCGATAAGGTCAGGCCGCCTTTGTGTATCACTCAATTTATTTTAGTGCATTTACTTTTTATGTATTTTGATGCACAATAAAGAGTTATTCTATTCTATTGTATGTAATGTGACAACAATTCTATATATAGATATGTATAAAATACATTCGGATTTCCGAAGCTTCACGAATATAGCCGAGGCGCATAATTTAAATCAGAGGTTCCCAAACTTATTTCATGTAACGCCCACTTTGAAAATCAGTTGTTTTGTAGCGCCCCCCCCC
>NJDC01006376.1:64543-82106 GCA_002245475.1 Calephelis virginiensis
AAAAAAAACATTTTTTCAAGATTTATACCGCCCCCCTCTAGGCTTCCAGCGCCCACAAGGGGGCGTTATCGCCCACTTTGGGAAAGGCTGATTTAAATAGTACTACTGTACCTGGATCGAAACCAGTGCCTTACGTACCTAATCCTTCTTCAATTTGTTCAACTTTGGAGATAACATTAAAACTAACTACTTACAAGTTCAAGTGTTACCATTACTACACTTGATAAGGATGTCAGTTTTTATTTGCAACAAGGAAATATGTTTCTTTGCCTTCCAATTAAAAAAAACTAATATTTAATGAGCCATTGTTTATTCTAAACAGACCTGAATTTTGGCTAAATTATATTTTTAATAAACTACTTAGCGTTAATTACTAATACTAGTTTAGGATAATAATTTAGCTTCAAATTACTAAAATAATTAATAATTTATCTTTGTAATGTGCAATAAGTTAATTACCTTATTAAGCTTTACCTTAACATACTTACACTTTCCAAATATTGTAACCAAAATTATTATACACTTGACGGGTTAATTAGTAAATGAGTCTTCAATAATGATTATTATTCGGACTAATTGAAGTTAATTTAGATATAAAGCGTAATTAAGCTATAAAAACCAACTACAATTTCATTACCACGTCGTCTATATACACTATAATTTAAAAACTGCTAATAACATTATTAAAGTACTGTAGCACATAAGTGCAACCCGTACAAATTAATTGTGCATCTCGCGCTGTGACGTCATTTATCATTTTTTTACGTTGATAAAAGATCGGTTTAATAACAGTAACAAAGAAGTGCCGGGCGGGGCAGCCGAAGAGGGATCGCATTCCAGCCGAGTTCACAGTTTATTCGTATAAGTTGTCAGTCAATAAAATAAAAGTCAAAAGTCAAAGTCAATTAGATACACTTAAAATGGGTATTTTTCATGGATTTGTTGGCAATAGGGCTTCGGAAGTGCGCTCTTATTCATTTTGTCATATTCATCTTATACATTTTTTAATCGGTTCAGATATTATACAGAGAAATAGGTTAACGTATAAAAAATATAGGATTAAAACCTGCTCCTTTTTTGAATTCGGGTAAAACCGACTTTCAATAGATAACAATGAAATGTTTCAAAATTAGGTAAAAATTATTAATATTAAACATAATTCATAAGCCAGTTTTTCTTAACTATATTTTGTGACCTCTGACTCATGAGCTAAATTACTTCTTTAATTTCCATATCCATATCTTTAACCACCAAAATCCAGTTGTTATAGGCAGAGTAATCGTACAAACGTAAAAAATGAACCGTCCAATTAATCACTTTCTTTTTGGATTCGGTTTTTAAAATTATTTTATATTTGTACGTACATTTTTCACGTCGAAATGACTGAGCCGATTTAAATGAATTTTATTATAAGGTTCTAGACTTTAGATAGGTATGTAAGCTACGTTTCATCGTTATATTTGAACATGTCAAAGCTTTCAAACACGAAGCTTTGAACGATTATAAATGCGAAAGTATATAATTTTTATATACTTTGTTCTAAAGACTACTGTACTTCATATTTTTCGTACTGTAATTCATTCAAAAAACTTCATCTCTACCTACTGTAATTCATGACCGATTTTAATAATTTTAGCAGGAATATCACAAAAGGACAAAATCTATTCATCTCAGCTGGTTCATACAATATAACATCAAAACGCACGTCTCCGACAAAGATAGAAATATGTCATGACCCACATATCGGTATTTCGAGAGTTCCAGAATAATCATAACCAATTATACGAAGGTTTCCACCACAATAGAATAACACAAAGACTCTAATCCATCATATTTCTGGTCACGTACTGGGTTACGGTTCTTTGTTACGTGGGTACTTTCTGCAAGTGAGTTGGACCAAAGGACTCAGATGTGCCCAGCATTTAATTAATTACGTATAAATATGACTTGATTACCCGATGGTAGCCCGTTAAGGAAGGTATTTCTAAACTTCGTTTGGTGCGGACAACTTTCTAATATCTGTTATTAATATTGATTTTTTTTAATTATTTCCGCACGAGGTCCCGGGTTCGCTTCCTGGGTTGGTCAATCAAAGAAAATTTGGTTTTTCCAATTTCCTAATAAAAAATGTTGCTCGGGATTTGACATGTGCCCGGTTTGCGGTAGGCTTGCCACCTATCACATTGTGGGATTTAGTGTCTTCGGCAAGTCGTGGGTGCCCTGGTTGTGCCTCTGCCTACTACTTCGGGGAAATAGGCGTGAAGATGATCTTTTTTGCTTTTTTTAGATATGTCAGTCGTAATAAATACATAAATATTCACGCCAAGTCCCTTACGGGGTAGGCGGAGCGTATCGACTGCCAAATGTCATGATCCTTGCTGACCTGCATAGCTTTTTATAGAAACGCCGGTTTTGGGGACTTGACACTGCCTTCGGATAAAACCGAGCGATTTGATCATGGAATGTCAAACTTAGGTTGCCTCGAGCACCTAAATCCATCTACATTCGCATGTATATCTGCTTTTTATTACATAGGGATGTAATTTATCATTCTTGCCACGTGGCCGAATTAAGGAAGCATACCCCTTTTTATTTAAACATCGACACTATTTTCAATCCCAGTATTATTCGGACCTGATTGTTACGAATGCGGTCAGCAAGCGTTATAACATTTATTTCCCGTAGCACTCTCATTTTAACCGCATTTATCACATTTTCATAGTTCTAACATTTCCAACTCTCGCTTCCATACAACAACGTCGGGATAAGCACAGAATGCAAAGCGACTCTTAACACACTAGCTTAAAACCTCTATTATAAGTTTGTAATTAATGTGAAGAAGTTAATTTCTGGTAATATTCGTGAAAACGTGTCATCTCTAGTGTAAAAGTTTTGTTGTATATTCCTGTTATATTATAGCTGTATATATGCTGTGTTACATGTGTTGTATATATGCTATATTGCACTATGTACATTATCTCCTTCGTTCTGAGAATGACCGAGGATTAAAAACTTGCGAGTAATGGACTTAACTGGCATTTTATTGACGGCGTAGGCATAGGCAAATAAAAGAAACTTATATTTAATAGAAGATGACGTCAATTTCTATATTGGGATTTTCTTCTATCCTTGATTTCAAGTAGTCCAGTACGCAGCTACCAATTTCAATGGCTCCTCTTTTTCCCTCTGTTTCATCCCAAAAATAGCATAAGACACCTTTTGCCCTTAAACGCTGATTATAAAATTAAAGCAGTTGACTTATCGAAAAATAAGGATATTTGTCCTTTTGGAAGCTGCAATACAGCCTGTAAATCGTAGACTGCAAAGCTGTAAGTTTTCCATTAATAAATATTAACAAAATATTACAGTTATATTTCTAACTGTTGATAATGCAATAACATTTGAAGTCTTTACAACAATGTCACTTGAAACTACATTATAAAATATTGGAATAAAGAAATACCTACTAAGTTTATTTCGCATATCTACCGAGTTTCGATCCGGTGCTAGATTTTACAATTAATCAGACAATACGTCAGTCCGTTAATATAGAACCATCGTTTTTTTTATAATAAGATAGCGAACTAGCACACGGCTATCCTGATAATAAGAGATAACCATAGCATATAGACACCATAGATGTTAAAGATGTGTCGCTTTGTTGTGGCTGAGTCTTTGAGCAAAAACAAAAAACTGTGAAGTAAACAAGACGACAAAGGAATTTAAATAAAACAAGTTTGAATATATATATATTTTGATACGTTTCAGTAATCTGTCTCAGTACCTAGAGTACTTATAATATAGACTAACGAAACTATTTTCTAATATGTTAAGTTAGAGTATTTTTAATACAGATATATAGCTCTGTTATATATCTAGGAAGAAAAATATTACAAATAAATAATAGAATAGAATAATAGAATAATAGAATAGTCACCTCTGTGGTCTAGCGGTCCTTGTGTTAGACTTGACTGCATGAGGTCCTGGGTTCGAATCCCGGGTCGGCCAACATAAAGAAAATTGGATTTTTCCATTTATCTAATTAAAAAAAAATGTTGGTCGGGATTGGAAATGTGCCCGGTTGGCGATAGGCTTGCCACCTATTGTGGGATCCCACATTGTGGGACTTAGTGTCTTCGGCTAGTCGTGGGTGCCTTGGTTGTACCTCTGCCTACCTCTTCGGGGATATGGGCGTGAAGATACTTTAAATAATAGAAGCATTACTAGAATAAAAAATATTTCTCTCTTCACAAGTAGCAAGTTTAAGCTCGTATCCCCAAAGGAGGCAGTGGTGCAACCGTGGCGCTTATAAGCCAAAGGCACTACTTAGTCCCACAATGCCTATCGCCAACCGGGCACTTATCAATTCTGGATAAATTGCTTTTATGAAAAGTTGAATAAACACATTTTGTGTAAGTCCTCCCGGGAACTGAAACCGAGATCTCATAAGATCAATGATATAACCAGATCCATATCCGATGGCATATCAGTTAGTGTATTATGTATGTATACGATGTATGTAGTCCATATTTTTGTTACTTGTTTTGTGGAAGGTCTACTAGGATCATGGGATTTGGCACTCGATACTCTCTACCTACTGTGTTGAGACTTGGCGTGAGACATCAGTGTATGTTTTGTAAAAGACTTGTGCCCGAAAGTTACTTGTACCAAGAATCCATATTGAATAAGCTAAACGTATCTTTAACGCGATACCAATATTACACCTCGAACCTTTCTAATTACATAGTACGCGGTACATAAAGCTATCATTATTTAACCTTTCACTTAATGTCTTATTTGCTTTGGTATTCTAATCATAATGTAACAGTTCGATAGGGCAAATTCGATGCAACTAATATCGAAATATTTCCTTGGTAGGGGTATTGTTCTCAATATCGAACTGTTACATTATGATTAGAATACCAAAGAAAATAAGACATTAAGTGAAAGGTTAAAAATACCCCTACCAAGGAAATATTTCGATATTAGTTGCATCGAATTTGCCCTAGCAAAAACACGACGGGTTGCACTTCGAGAATGCCGGAGGTAAAAACTTGAATATTAACTTTGGTCATTTTTGATATTTTGGAATGGTTAGGGAATAATTTTGCACGAATCGCTTTAATTATCAGTATGAAAGTACTATAATTTATGTGGTGGAATACAATATTCATTTATTGCGCTATCGTACACAAACATGACAACGCGAACATTCGCGCAAGCCGCTAAAGAAGTTTTCACGTTAAAATTATGTTCGTTGAATCGACGATGCTCGTAAAAGTGAATCTTTTTCAGATAAAATCAAAATCTTTATTTGCTGTAACACGGGTTGAATATATCTAGTGATGGTAAAACAATAGTAATAACTTTTAAACTTGTTAAGCCAAGAATTAGCATGCAAATATATATTTAGTTTAATTTAGTTAAGTAAGTAAGTAAGTATTTTCACGCCCATATCCCCGAAGCGGTAGGCAGAGGCACAACCAGGGCACCCACGACTAGCCGAAGACTCTAAGTCCCACAATATGATAGGTGGCTAGCCTTTCGCGCAACAGGCACATATCCAATCCCGAGCAACATTTTTTTTATTAGAAAATTGGAAAAACCAAATTTTCTTTTTATTACCCGACCCGAGAATCGAACCCGGGACCTCATGCAGTCAAATCCAACACCTGGACCGCTAGACCACAGAGGCTATTATAGTTAAAATTTAAATACATAAAAAACTACCTACCGTTTGATTACAATTTACAATTTTCGTAATTGAAGACTCCAATAGAGCTATTAGAACACAAAATTCTTATTTTACTGTCCTATTATTTCTAAGTTCTTTATTCACTATTTTGTCAAAATATATATTTTCATTTTGTTTAGAATCTAGAATGCAGTGCTTGCGGCTTGGCCGAGTTAGAATCCATTGCTAAATATTTTCCTTCCGCTATAAGGGTGATATCATATTGCGCAATACCGGATCTGTGTGCAGCGATGCGGATTTTAGCGTTGTATTGAAAAATCACGATTTGTGTACAAAAATCGCTTGGTATGTCAAACTAGCACCGTATTTTCGTCCGGCAATAACTTAAGGTTAAAATCAGAATAGCCGCACCCCGCTCCGGTATTTGCATACCGCAGTGTGATAGTGTGATACCCGCTTAATAACTTTTTTAGGATTGTCGTATTCCAGTTCGTAGAGTAGTATATAGTAGAGTTGCATATTAGACCTAACGCGACAGCGATGCACCCATAACATATATTGTGTCTAAAGGCCACGTTTCGCTCTTTCAGTCAAAAGAGATTTGTGCTTATTCGTTTTCTAATCCATAAAAAAACACACAAGAACCTTTTCATTATTAAATTCTATTTTACGAATTGGGACCATCGAGTTCGCTTTAAAAAAAACTATTGTATTAGACTAGTTTAAGATATAAAGAAATATATAGGAATCAAATTAAGTAACTAATTTGCAACTACCCACTAAAAACAAAATAACGCTCTCTTCTATCTACGCAATGCTAAAAAATGTAGCAAAAGTAAAACCTATTGACCAATATTTTAAGGAAAAAATGTAATTTACACGTATTGTTTCACACAATACATGCAATGTGTATTCTTACATTAGTCATTGCAAATAGAACTTTACTAAGCACCGACTTCGAAAAATACAAAAGCTATACAATAGAAGATTACGTTAATATATTCTTACTAAATTGTTAACAAACAAACTATTTGTGTTGAAATTCAGCTTTCGACGTAATGATTTCAAATCGAAAGATTATAGGTACAGAGCTTTTAATCAAAAAGATTGTATTAGTGTGAACAGTAATTTGAATAAAAAAGAGAACGCAGTTTATGTAGTACAATACAAACGAATGCTATTTATCTAGAATTAAAAGCAAATTAATTAACATGTATTTTAAACGTATAGAAAAGGTAGTGAAAATTGTTTAGTGTAATGACAAAAATATATTTTTTACCTTAACAGATGTTCTGATAATTTTTCTAGGATATTTTATTTGTTAATGTAGCTAATACTTTCTCAATACCTATTACTTCAATTGTTTTTGAAAACAATAAAATGTATATTACTAGCTGTTACCGCAGCTTCGCCTACGATAAATTGAGATGTAAGTCTTTACATCTTTTAAGTTGGATTAAATTACACGTGATTTGCAAATTTGATTAAAATCGATTAAGTAGTTTAGGAGTCCATGGCGGACAAATAACATGACACGTCAGTTACATATATTGAGATAATGCTAATGGCTAAGGTACGCAAACTAATCTTATCCCAAAAAATGTCCCTGGATATAGGTGCCTATTCAATTCCGTATCTATTTTATTATTTATACGCAATGGTAATAAACATAAAACAAGTTTAACATTAGCATCCATAGATGACATAATGAATGTTTGATATCCTATTAATATTATAAATGCGAAAGTTTGTAAGTATGGATGTATGGATGTTTGTTACTCTTTCACGCTCGAATGGCTGAACGTATTTGTCTGAAATTTGGAAGACAGATTGTGACCTGCATTAACATATAGTCTATTTTTAATCCCGATCGCACACCGGGTTTCTGTGAAAACGCGGGCGAAGCCGCAGGTAGCAGCTAGTTTAAAATAATTATAGTTCATGGCTATGTCAAAACAAATCAAGTTATAGACGTTGATTTATTTAATATTTAAACGTTTGAGTCATTTTATGTATCCGCAATCCACATAAAATTGGCTTTAGAATCTTTAGAGTCTTAGTAGTAGTTTATTTAGAATCTCAAAAAAGCTGACAAGTATTTTTTTTACGATATTGGAAGGCTAACAAGCAGACGAATTTCCTGATGGTAAGAAATTCTCACCGCCCAGAGACAACAAAGGTGGTAATGGTGCGTTGCCAACCTGAGGCTGGGATGTTAGGCCTTGAGAAAAAGTGAGTTTACCGGCTACCCTACTCTCCAAACCGGAACACGTCATGACGTTATGGCGGCAGGAACAGGTAAGGCGGCGGTACCAATCCGGGCGAGTCGCCGCGAAACTCTACCACCTACTAAAGTCTAGTAGTTAAATGTGTGGTTAATGTGTGTAACCTAGTAAAGTCTAGTAGTAGTCTAGTAGTAAAACGTGCTTATATCTGACACTATAAGTCATTAAACAAACAACTTGCATTTAATGACTCAATCAAGGGAAAGAAGGGTATATAACAACAGGCATATCTTTAAAAATGGTGGCATTATTGGTTGAGCTACGAGAAATAGGTATTTTTTATTTAAACAGGTAGTATATTTTATAGGTATAAAGCAGAGGTTCCCAAACTTATTTCATGTAACGCCCACTTTGAAAATCAGTTGTTTTGTAGCGCCCCCTCCCCTCGTTTTTTTCTTGTCAATAACCTCAATAACATATTTGTTGCGCCTAGTTTAAAAAAAAAACATTTTTTTCAAGATTTATACCGCCCCCCTCTAGGCTTCCAGCGCCCACAAGGGGGCGTTATCGCCCACTTTGGGAAAGGCTGGTATAAAGACTAAGTATTATTTGTTATTTATTTATTGTATTAGATATAAATAGCAAATTAACAATTCAACATAAAAGTTAAACCCCCAGTTTCCGAAGCGCCAACAATTTTTCATCTTTGATTTATCTCTTCATAAAAGCTATTTCAGGTGTTTTATGAAGTGATAAATGGTAGATTAAAATTGATTGGCGTTTTGAAAACTAGAATTAGCTTCATCAATACAGTCTTTTAATTAAAATAGCGATACCTTATAGACAACTTTTTGAGATAAAAATAAACTATCTAGATATTACTATTTAACAAATTAAAATGACTCTTTGTCTATGTCATTTCTTGTCTTTGTTGGGACTTTAACTCCTAAAAATCTCAAATTTTGATGTAGTTTTTAGTGTTAGATAGAACATCAGTGTAGAATTATAGAAGGTAAAATTAATTAAAAGTCGATAGTTATCGATAACGTCTATGTTTTATAAATATGATTTAACTTTAAAACTTACTTTAATTTAGACTATAAAGTTTTTTTTATAACGTTAAAAAAAACATTCACAAATTCCGATTATTTTTTGATAATCACTTTGGAAAAACAAATTTTGCACTTAAAAGTTATAAATAAAATTCAACAGCTACGTTTATCATTAAATGCTCATGTAGGTATCGAGAATCGAACTCGACGTTCACGAATGTACAGTGGCGTTATACCAACCCACAGACTACCTATGTGGCGTACCAATAACTCATTAATCTTATAACCAGAGGCTGTTTGCATGATGCTTAGTTAAAAATGGGTTATTCTTTTTTAGTTTTTGGCATTGGCGATAGCTTTTAACAAATTCGGACAAAAATTATTCAATATTAGTTATTAGTCGTCAAACAAAGTCATGTTAGGGTCTCAAGTAAAGCGGTGACCTCTTTGCTCAAGCTCATTTAGTGAGATTTGACGGGAACGAAAAAATACACTAATTTGTTCATGTCACTTTATCTGTGATCTTTAAGTAATCTGTACAAAATGTCTACAGAATTGACTAATTATAATCAATAGAAACACGAAATTTAATACACACATATCATCACGCCAAGTCCCTTACGAGGCAGGCAGAGAGTATTGAGTGCCTAACTGCACGATCTTGATAAACCTATCTGGCTTCTTTCACATTCATTACTCTTTTCATACAAACAGGCCGGTTTCAGATTGACACCCAGGACCTCATGCAGTCAAGTACAACAACTGAATCGCTAGACCACACAGGCTATTCTAACATAAGATAATTCAAAATTCAACTCCGTAGTAACCCCTACTCAGGTTTACATATTTGACTCAGAAAGCAGTCCTTAAATATTTAAAATTTTCTATTATGCATCCTTCCAAGCCTATATTTCTCTCCGCTATCCTTTCAAAGCCCATTACACTTCAGTGCTAGACGTAAGCTTCTTCTTATTGGATTGAATATACGGTCTAGTCGTGAGGAGACGCTTCAAGGGATTTACTTAGTATTTACTACAGCTTACTTGGCTGACAGCTCTAGAGTGCCTTTTTCTAATATAATCTTTAAATCAATCACTCTTCTTTTTTTAATTTAATTTTCGTTAGCAGTATTGTAATATCTTATTGCTGTTTACGTTTTCTATCTATAATATAATATCTAAATCTACTCTTATATATAAAGCAAAGTCGCGAAAGTTACAAAATTTGTAGGTCAAGAACGGCTGAACCGATTTGGCTTAGAATATAATAGAAAGCTTAGAACCAGGAGACGGAATAGGATATTTTTATTCCGTTCAACTGTGGGGAAAAACGACATTTTATTTTTTTACACATAATTAGAACGGGTGTAACGAAGTTCGACGGAGAAGCTGATGTTTGTTTACTTGAACGCGTATATCTCAGGAACTAGTGCTCTGATTTGAAGAAATCTTTCAGTGTTAGCTCATTTATCAACTGTATATCATCATGCTAATTATTGCACGTGGACGAAGTCGCGGGCTGAAGCAAATGTTTTGTAAGCTTTTATTTTTCTGAATTTGTTCATTGGTTTGGGATTGATTAGGATTCCAATAAATATTTCTTAATATTAAATAACCATAATCAAGTTATCCTATTCTGTTTAATATTATAAATCCAAAAGTTTATCTGCTTGTTTGTTTGTTACTCCTTGACGCAAAAACTACATAACCGATTTTCATGAAATTTGGTACTCAGATAGAGGCTAACTTGGATTAACACACAGGATAGTTTTTATCCCGAAATAATGTTCCAGTGGGACCACACGGGAACAAGCTAGTTACTTAAATATTCAAAGCTCGTAATACGTACGTAATCATAACCTATAGCAACAAGAGCAAGTTATCCCAGACCCTAGGCTATCTTACCCCAAAACTGAGGATAATGTAGTTCTAAGTAAAGTAATAGACGGCATAGTTTCAAGCGGTGCCACTACAGCAGACTTTTGAAAAAAATATAGGCTAACTAACCTAACTTTTAATTTTTAAGCTTCTCAAAAAGAATTATCCACAAAGTATAATTGACATTTTAAATTGAAACAAGCTTTACTAGTTTCAAAGAAAATACTTGTAGATTTAATAAACAAATCCTAAATCGCGATATAACAATTACTTAGCTTGATAAGTTCAACTCAGTTTAATTTCGGAAATCAATAAGCAATACTTCTTGACTTACTGGAAAGAACTTTCCATTCCACAAATGACGTAACCTTTTAAGCTCTTTTGGGATTTCTGTCCTTGTAGGCAATTTCGTGGTTTAATTAACATTTACTTTTACCTTTGCCCACTGTGAACACCTGCCATGATTACTGGAAAGCAATTAAAATTGTTTACAAAGCGACGTTGAGAACACAATTGTAGAAGCTAATCATTGTTTTGTTTTACTCCACGTTTAAGTTGTGTTTGTTGTGAATACCGTCACATTTTTACACATAATTGCTATGAACTAGCTGTCCCGGTGAACTTCGTACTTCGCTTCTTTTGAAAACATATCTTAAAAAAAGTATCTTCACGCTCATATCCCCGAACCGGTTGGTAGAGGCACAACCAGGGGCGCCCACGACCAGCCGATGACACTAAGTCCCACAATGTGATAAATGGCAAGCCTATTGCCAACCAGGCACATATCCAATTCCGAGCAACATTTTTTATTTTAGAAAATTGGAAAAACCAAATTTTCTTTTGGTTGCCTGATCCGGGATTCGAACCCGGGACCTCATATAGTCAAGTCCAACACCTGAACCGCTAGACCACAGAGGCGAAAAAATATCTTCTCGCCTGCAAATTCGAAGGATCTCTAACTCAAAACATTTTTTGAAATTATAAGTAACGTCTCGATAGTTTTAATGTGAATGTGGATGAATGTAGGTACCCGCGGAGACCAAGGTTGACATCCCACGATCAAAACACTCGGATATTATCTAAGGGTGGTGTGAAGAGTCTCCAAAACCAGCGTGTTTGTATGAAAAGGGTAATGAATGTGAAGAAAGCTAAACACGTTTTTCAGGATCGTGAGGTCTGGCACTCGATACTCTCTGCCTATCCCAGAAGGGATTTTGCGTGAAGATATGTATGTAGTTTTAAGCAAACTACGAATTATTTTATTTACGGAATACAATTCGTTCATTATCCGGTCATATCAAGAAAATCTTGAAAAATATGTGTTTAAAGTACGGAATACAATTCGTTCGTTATCCGGTCATATCAAGAAAATCTTGAAAAATATATGTTTAAAGTTCGAACTTGTTAAAGTTTTGCAAAGTTTTATAGTCTTAAGAGGACTTTATATAATGACAAAAAAAAGAACTAAAAATTATTTTTTTAATTTACGAGTGTTGCTTTCAAGTGGCGTTTATTGCTTTATCTTAAGTAAAATGACAGCGATACAGAACGAAAAACTCTTGCGGTGTCTTTGAACCTTGGCAATCCGCCTTGAAACATAGCCAATAACTGTAGACGAGGAAAACTTTAAAGTTGAGACTGAACCAGTTAATTTCAACATACTGAATTTGAGAAAACTTTTTATTTTCTTTTTTATCTTGGCTTTGATAAAAGTTATGCTGCTCTCTCTTGAGGAAACCTATTTAGCTGATATCGAGATTAAAAGCCTATGCCACGCTCTAGCCTCCTAAGTATATCCACACAAAGATATACTATAACATCCCCGTGTTGGTTTGTATTCCTTTGAAGAATAGACCATTTGCTTTTCTGCCAGGCAGCTCGTAAAAATGCGAACAAGACGTAACACCACCATAACTATTTCTGCCGCCATAACGTCAGTGTTTCTATACTTCGTGTTTCTATCGTCGGTGCTTGGTGGAATTCCATTCTTGGTACAATTTATTTAGGAACACTTATACTTTCCACAATATATTTTATTATTTTTTATTTTTATGGTCTAGCCAACCGGTTATGTAGCCCTGATGATGCTTGTATAGCGAAACCGGTTGGCTAAACCATAAAAATAAAAAATAAAAAATATTTTGTGGAAAGTACAAGTGTTTCTAAATAAATTGTATCAATAACGTCAGTGCTTGACGTTGACGTGTTTCTTTTTTGAGGATAAGATAGCCGGTAAACTTACTTTTGCTTGAGGTCTGACATCCCGACCTCAGGTGGGCACCGCACCATTACCACCTTTGGTGTCTCTAGGCGGCGTAAATTTCTCGCCGTTAGGAAATCTGTATCTTTCAGCATATTCGTCTGTTTGACTTATAAACTCAATAATATAATTCCAAATTTGACGTTATTCTAAATCTAGTATGTATAAGACTTTACTGATGAAAATTATGATTAATAGTAGAACAACATCCTATTATTAATATTATAAATGCGAAAGTTTGTAAGTATGTCTGTATGGATGTTTGTTACTCTTTCACGCTCGAATGGCTGAACGGATTTGTCTGAAATTTGGAAGACAGATAGATTGTGACCTGGATTAACATATAGGCACATTTTAAATCCTGATCGCACACCGGGTTTCTGTGAAAACGCGGGCGAAGCCGCAGGTAGCAGCTAGTATTACTTTTGATACGAATTCAGTTTAAAACAGCTACGTTCATTGATTGGTTGTGAATATTATATAGCAATTAATATTTGAATTAAGTTGTGTTGGATTGGGCTATGCTAACTTTGTTTTTGTAACTTCTAATAGTTGTACCAGTAGATATAGTGGAGCCTAAGAGGGAATTTTCGCAGTTACTCAGGCACGTCAGATTATGACACGGAATATACCTTGTACCAAAGTAAAACGGCTTCGTTTTATATCAAATACCTAGATAGAGGCATACGTTTGTAGTCTCTATATTTTTTTAGGTCGAAGAAATACTCTTTATATTAAAGTACGGTAGATTGCATTAGGTATGCATCAGGTAAGAGTACATTTTTTTAAAGTTTTGTGACGTGCGGTAATAAAAGGATCAGAAACCTTTAAATGCAATCTACGTTTATTATTTACTCTGGAAACTGTCTATTGGCTCATATTTGTCATAAGATATACATTATGTGTATATATTATTTATATCTAATGTATTCAGGTATGAGAAAATGAAAAACATAAACCCCGTATGAGATTTTTATTTTTATATGTTTATGTGATTACAAACAAATTAGGTGGTTTATTTTTCGAAAGTAACGCTATGGTTCTGAGGTAGTCCCTTAAAAATTTAATTACAATGATTTATAATGAAGTCGCCAAAGTAGATAAGAATACACGTTATTAATATAACTCACAAATCACTCTTTCATTTAACCATCCAAATGATCTTGGAATTATAACCTACATTTTGAAAAATGAGCTATAAAAGTGCGACTGACGTTGCAACTGATTTATTGCAGTTTTTAAATTATTTGTTCTTCATGATCTAATCGATAACGCCTGATATATCTCCATAACACTGGAGTGAATACACATTTAGCTCCCTAGGCTTCCCTATTAAGTTAATCTAGTTTTAGTTTGTGGTAACTATATTGAAGTTCCCGATCTTATAAATCAAAATCAAATTAATAATAAAAACGAAGGCAATCTTATAAATTAGATACGGAGTTAGATATAAGAAAGATACAATAGAATAGATGCTTTTGTGGTTATTTCTATGAGTAACGAGCTATTTTTTGTTATAGTGAAATTTTGAAAGTGTAATGCTCTTGTGTAATAGAGCGTAGATACTTAGTAGTAATTGCACACGCAGGCTAACTATTATCTATTGTCAATAGCTCAAAAGAAAGTCAAACACTTAGCGATCACAGCAAATAAGTATATACACATAATATAAACATATCTTCACTCTAACCTTTGCAGCGAAACACAAAAACTAAAGTGCCAAATGTCACTGTTATTACAAACATACCTATCTTCGTCTACATTCATTACAGTTTTTATTCAAACTGTTCTAGATACTGTTGTAGCCACGCCCATATAAAATAATTTGATCGTGGCACATTCAAATAAAATCAATCAATAGCTACAAATACACAAATTGAATAAGCCCCAAAGTAAGCAAATTATATGCTTGTGTTATGGGTGTCATCGATTCCATGACATAGAAGTACTTAAATATGTCGAAATAAGTTTAATAAGCATCCAGCCCGGAAATTCAGACATCTCAATGTTTATCACACAAATGCCCGTGCGAAATCGAAACATACCCTCGCTATTGGTCGGTGGAGTTAAACGTGCATCCTAGATCCTCAACCAGCGATTCAGTCGAACATAGCCATGATAAACCATCGTTCGTTACCTATAAGTTAGATAACTGCTACATTTTCTAGTAAAAAATTGTGTCCGGGTCCTGTAGAAAATACCATCTGCTTTGTCTAAGAGCTCGTAAGAGGCAACTCGATACTAAAAATACTACTGGTCCTAGAGTACTTGGCAATAACTTGCCTGGCTGGTGTTATGTCACAGTTGTCTCTCACCTCCACAACAGCCGCGTGTTTTTTTTATCTCTTAAAAATATCGGTGAAATGTTACTTTCTTCGCTTTATATCCCTAACCTATTACTATTACAGTAATATTACAGTACATGAATCATGATGTGCATGACACATACATCCAACTCGCACCTGGACACTTTTTGAAAAGTAGGTAAGGTTTTACGCGGCAAAAAGAATATTACATCATCCACGTACATCCAGTTATAACATGAACTCAACCTAAATAAATATTGAAATAAAATTTAAATGTATAATTAAATACAAATAACGAAAATTGTTAACAGCGTTAATGAAAATGTATCGTCGTATGTAAACACAATTATTACAGTTATTACGAGCTCCAACACTATTACTTAACAAAAACATTCTCAACTACGTCAGTAATATACAGGTTGTTGTTAAAGTTTAAGTTTATTAACGTTCAACGGTAAGTTATTAATCGTTAACAGTATGTCTCTACAAGATTTCTAAATCTCTGTACGTTGTTTTCTAAGAATTAAGAAAAACAATATTCCATTTTTTTCGTGGCATTAAAATACTTTTCTAAAAAATATGGCTACCACAACTAAACAAATTTTGCAACACAATGTATTTAAAACCTAGATAAGTTTCAAAATAACCATAAAACAATTATAAAGGAAGTTAAGTTACTTATGGTAGTGAACATTAAATTAGCAAGAGAGTTTTGTAACAATATACGAATAAGGATAGATTCCTTGTTCGTAGATAACAATAAATTTCATTTTAATAAAACTTAAAAAAAAGTAACTTCACGCCATATCCCCGAAGAGGTAGGCAGAGGCACAACCAGGGCACCCACGACTAGCCGAAGACACTAAGTCCCACAATGTGATAGGTGGCAAGCCTATCGCCAACCGGGCACATATCCGATCCCGAGCAACGTTTTTTTATTAGAAAATTGGAAAAACCCAATTTTCTTTTTTTGTTGCCTGACCCGGGGATTCGAACCCGGGACCTCACGCAGTCAAGTCTAACAACTGAACCGCTAGACCACAGAGGCGATAAAACTTATGCTAAAAAATTCAGTATACTTTGGACGAAATAATTTTAAATTAAAATTGATAAGAACTTTTTCTTGTACACTACCAGTTTTGAAAAAAATCGAAACAAATAAAATAAAATTAAATAAAATTTATATCAGTGAACACACTGTAACAAAATAATGAATATAATTTACCTTAAAAGTTATTGTACCTACAGCAATCGCAAGACAAGATTGAAAGATATAATTTTTAACTCACTTTGTTTTGTAAATCTCAGTTAATTAATAAACATATTCTGTTTTTATACATATTATTATAGGCATCAGAATAGTTATAACATATTTCTAAATGTATACAAATGAAACCAGTAACTAAACTAGATGCAATTTTACTAATAATGAGTTATTACAAACTCGAACAGCCTGTATGTTCGCAGCGCTAACTGTGATAAACGGAATCTTTGTGAGAAAGTTACACCTGTGTTTTCACAGATTTCTAATGCAAATATCAATGGTTGACGAACAAATTTCAAACCCGTTTTAGCACTTTCACCAAAACAATATTTCACCAAATCTTGTTTATTTTTTAAACAAATACTTTCGATTTCAATACAAACGAGTGTTTCGTGTTTTTAACTGAATGCCATATAAATTAATATCCTTGCTACGGTTGTTTTTATTTATAGTGAATTACATGTCACATGTTAAATATATTACAAGATATTGGTGCCGATTTTGTTGTGTCACCGCTAACGCTAAACTAACTTAAAAATTTTCTAATATTAGCTTATTTTTAGACAAATGGTATTCCGTTGTCACCGTAGTTCTAAAATTTCTTTCTAATTTGACAGTACTAAGACGGCAATAAATTGAATAGATAGTGATGTCCCTGTACTTACACACGCTTTACATTCCGTTATCGACAATGCGTCCGAGTGAGAATGAAAAAGAAATTACTTGAAAATGAGTACTTTTTAAGATACAATTATATATTTTCTTATCTGTAATTAAGTTTTATTGAAAATGAAATTCAACCTGACTTTGTTTTCGACTTCCGACGTCAGTTTTTAATAAATAAATAAAGACATGGCTGTATAAATTTAATGTCTTTGTCGATC
>NJDC01006376.1:86786-104632 GCA_002245475.1 Calephelis virginiensis
TTACAAATTAGATTTCGATAACCTACACATAATCTACTAAAACGCTTACAAATTTAGATTCCTCTCTCACCCTTTCCACAGTCAAGCAAAAATATTAATATTCTGAATCTGAATCTTTTATCACCATTCGTTATGACGTCGCACGTGCCGAATCCCGATCAAGAGCCTGAACAAACTTGTGAGATGAAATTGGGTCGCAACTTAACGGAGGGTATCAATAATGTACTTAAATCTCGAGAGAGGGAACGTGATTAAGCTCATTTATACTTTGGTAGTGGTCAGCAAATCCCTCAACACACCTTGGCTTACAAGTCATGAATACGAAATGGAACAGTAGGGTTACTCTTAAATTACGAAATCATGCTTATTGGAAATTGGAATCGTATTAGTCAGTTTAGGTAGTTTGGTACACAGTACTAGCGGATTATTAACATTTAGTTACAAATAAATTCAACAAATCCGATAAAATGGTTTATTGTTTATCATTAAACTAGTGTTAAAAATTCGCCTGTATTTTGTTCCATACTCGACATACTCGATTCCAATTTCCAATATTGGGCGAATTGAGCTTCAAGAGTAACCCTACTGTTCACTGTTTTGATTGGTCTGGATCATGTCAAAGGAGCTGAACAATATAGATACAAAAGGCGAGGGTAAATCAAAACTATACAAAGAGGTGGTATAAACAAAGTTTTTACTATAACAAAATGTAAAATAACCTTTTTACTATCAAGAATTTTAAAGAAGTGAAGCTACAATCATCTGCCGCTCTGTCTGGCAACTTTACCAATATGATCACTTATTAATAAAGTGTCTCGCTGCAAATCTTACGGGTATACATTGCCTCTCCTTATTCCTGCTGCCATAATGACAGAATTATGTTTGGTCATCCTCATCCTCGTTGGTCGAGGCTAGCGTCCACGCCTAACTACATCGACCAACCGCGAGGCTCGGGTTCGATTCCCGACGGGGGCAGGCATTTCTGTGAAGAACATTTAGATGTCTGCATTTTCCGGGTCTGGGTGTTTATTAAATTTATTCTGGTATCTATATAAGTATTTCTTTGTATTACAACCGTTGACTAACACCCATAACACAAGCATATAATTTGCTTACTTTGGGGTATTATCATCATAGGCATGTAAGCATCTTGGCCAAATGACCTACAATATTTAAAGTATCAGGTTATGGTCATCTCTACCATCGAGATTATCACCTCTGTGGTCTAGCGGTTCAGTTGTTGGGCTCGACTGTATGAGGTCCCGGGTTCGAATCCCGGGTCGGGAATCAAAAAGAAAATTGGGTTTTTCCAATTTTCTAATAAAAAAAATGTTGCTCGGGATTGGATATGTGCCCGGTTGGCGATAGGCTTGCCACCTATCACATTATGGGACTTAGTGTCTTCGGCTAGTCGTGGGTGCCCTGGTTGTGCCTCTGCCTACCTCTTCGGGGATATGGGCGTGAAGATACTTTTTTTTCTACCATCGAGATAATCGTTTGCATATACCTTGTCTTATAAAAACATAATGTAAAATCGTTGAATGTGCAAATGTTAATTTTGTATCAAAGTATACATTTAATGTATCAGAGAGAACGACTTAATTCATTTAATTACGTGTTAAAGAGATTAAAACGTGCAATAAAGATTTTATGAGGGATTTATTTTGTTTATTTATAGTCATTAACACGCGGTCGTGAGGATTAGCGTGACATCATAAAAAACTTGTTCGTTACTTTTACAAAGTATATTTCCCAGAATCCGATAAGAAGTAGGTAAGGTAAGTTTGTTAGTTATGCTACACCCTGGACTACCCGAAAATATTTCGCCCCAGTTTCCAAAACACCAATTAATTTTAATTTACGATTTATTTTGACTGCCTCGTTGGCCAAGAGGTCAGCAAACATGCCTTACTATATACCAATTTGGAATAGGCCCCGAGACCTCATATAGTCAACTCAAACACAGAAGCGACTCCTCACTTTTACGTGGTTTTTAAGGATCATGAGTCCTTTATTATTCCTTTAGTATTTTCAGAAACTTGAACTATCCTTTATGTCATAAAATATGTCCAACTTCATGACAAGTTATATCTAAAACAGACAAGTTTTATCTAAAAGCTCAAGGCGTAATGTTTGTGTTAAAGTTTATACCACATGACACACCTATGTAGGGTTTTATTAGTCCTAGGTCGGTGTCATTTTACGACTTTGCATCGCTTAATGTCTTAGTTCTAATAAAATTATTTAGCAAATGAATTAATTCATTTGCTTTAAATACAGCTGTACAAAAAGCATATTGATTGGCTCTGTGGTCAAGTAGTCTCACTTGAGTCCGGTAACACTTAACTTCTTGTAGTCTCGGTTCAGCCACGGTTTAAAAAAATAAAAAGGAAGGACCTTACGGGATAGTCAGAGAGTATTGTCAATAAAAATATGCATTATTGAGTAGATATAACTTAAAAGTCGTTGGTCAGATTATGATGAAATTAATATGGAACCATCTCTGACTTAAACCGAACATTGTAAAAAAGAATTATCAAAATCCGATGTTTATTGACCGAGTAATCGCGTGACAAACATACAGATATACCATCGAATGGAAAACCTCCTTCTTTGGTAGAATCATTTAAAAATCCGAATAAATTCAGATAAAACCCTTTAGTAGTTAGTCTTACAATCTAAACCTAGAGTACCGTAAAATATTGATTGCGTATGCAAATACAATTACTAGTGCAATAGCAACTTCCAACCAAATAAGTACTGAACGTTAAATTAAAACAGTCTTTTTATCTTTAGTTGTAAAGCCCTGATTATGCTGGGATAAGTGAAGCTGGTTAGCTATAGCGTAACATAAAGTATAAAGTGGAAAAGTACAAATGTTTACCTCAAAAAGTGTGGATGCAGTAGCTCTAACGTGATAACGGAAAAAGAATCAAGAACATCTTTGAAAACTTGTACTAGCAAAACAGTTAAATAAAATCTTTGCAGAATAGTGTTCAGTAAAAGTGAAAAATTCATTTCTTCAACCACTTTAATTAAACCCGCTTTGGTGGTAACCAAAGTGTTATAGGATTCAATATCAGAACTTAAATGCCAATGGAAATAAGTTCGCTTTCTCTTGAAATGCACTTCCGAAGAGCTAGAAACTCCGGGCGAGAATTGAGACTGTTTTAACAAATGTAAATTCCAGTTAGATTCTTAAGTCTTTAAGCTTTGCTGAAAACCAGCTCATGAAATAAAAACTTTGTAATGACGAATAAAATATAAGAATATGTCTAATATATAATATTCTCGTGTCACGGGGTTCGCACTTGAACTCCTCCGAAACGGCTTGACCGATTCTCACGAAATTTTGTGAGCATATTGAGTAGGTCTGAGAATCAGCCAACTTCTATTCTTCATCCCCCTAAATGTTAAGGGTAGTTCACCCCTAATTTTTTTTTGTAATTTTCATACAAAATTTTTTGTTTTTATTTTTTATGATACAACATATAAAATTACATACAACCCTAAATTTTCACCCTTTTATCACCAACCCCTATTTTTTAATAACCATTTTTGTAATTTAATCATTTTTATCCCGGGTCGATAACTGATCAATCGTCATTTAATTAGTTATATGGCAAAACAACTTTTGACGGATCAGCTAGTACAAAATATAATACTGTTTTTTTTTTTAAATAAGTCATAAATTGCCACGTATTAATGACATTTTTTGAAATGTATACGGGATGCTTAAAAATATTTGTATTTTTCTGTATTGTCCTGTTATATAAACTTTTGAATATGGGCTAAAAAATGTTACCATTTCAAATAAATATTACAAATAAGAGACTAAAATTCTGCTAACGTGTTAAAAACCATGTTGCAAAATATATTTAATATTCAATTAAAAGGCAAACAAGCGGACGAATTTGGAAATAGAAATTGTTACTCTAAGACAAACAAAAATAATGGCGATTACAGACAGAGGAATTGATTTCACTCTTAAGTGCTATCAGAAGTATCCATTGAAACTACAGCCTAAACGTCGTAATAAACCTAACGGACAACAAGGCTTTTTATATGTTTGACATGTTTCTTTGTATATCTGTCTGTGGCATTCTAACTCTTGAACGAATAAACTGATTTAATGATAATTATTTTGTTTGAAAGTTGACATCACGTCAGCGAGATGATTCCTAGCTACATCACATACACACATAGGTTTTAGTAAAAATAGACAGATGTGTTGATGGGAAAAATCATGTCTCTTTTGATTACCAAATTTAGTAAGAGTAAAAATTGCCGCTTGAATGTTTCTTACGCAACTTAATAGAAAAACTAGTTAGAAACTAAACACATACAGATCTAATCAGTCTCTTGAAAAAGAGAACATTGACCACTCGCTCCGTTGGTGGCTTTGATTAATAAATCTGAGTTAGAATGAACAGCGTGGGATGAATTACGAGCTCTGAATGCGTGCCATTTCTTTATCAACCTGTATATAAAACTCGTTCCATATTATCGAGATCCCAATAAAACCAAGTATATACTGAATTGCATACGGTGAATGCATATATACTCCATTTTCTTTTGTTCGCTACAGCTTTATGTTTATTTCCGATGCGCGTTTTGTGGCGGGATATATTTTGTTTCTATAAAATGGGATTTGGAATGTTTCATTTGTATTTCATTGTATTTTATTATATCCTAGTACTAAAATAGTAAATGTAAAATGTGTTTGTATTTGGATATGTTTCATTTAGGTACAGTTGAGCTGATTTTTATAAATTTTACAGAACACAATTTAAATACTTTTTTAAATTTTGACCGACTCCAAAAAAGAGGAGGTTCTCAATTCGACTAAGTACATGTTTTTTTTGCGTGTTTTATATGCCAATTACCTGAAGAGATTCCAATGGGTTTATACAAAAATTATGTGAACAATATAAAAAAATAGAAATTAATTAAACAAAACTCAAAACTTCTTGTGGGTACCCTGGTTGTGCCATTGCCTACCTCCTGGAGGATGTGAAGATACCTACCATTCCACGGATTTTAATAAAAACTGTTCAAAAGTGTATTTATTCTGTAGGTACATTAAAATTATTTACACATAAATAAATCCAGGCTATTAATAGGCATCAGAACAAAATTTTATCATTCAATTAATTTTTATTAGTCTATTTATTACTCGTTTATAGATAAACTCTAAAATTAAAACCGATTACCGATTTCATTCACTCGACTTCAAATACAATTATTATGAAGTATGAAATTAAAATTGTTTCGGATGTTATATAACAAAAGCCATAATGGTGATTACAAATTATATCCAGACAATAGAGTTCTTTTTAATATTTTTTATATCCCAATAAAATGGAGCATGACCTCCCCTTGAACAAACTCGAGGATAATGACTTTTTGATGGATAGGTAAAGCTTTTGTAATGAAGAACACGGATCCGAAGATATTAAAATATACTAGCAACTTATCCCAGTTTCACACCTAGAAATTTAAAGCTCAAAATATATTTTAATGGAAGTGTACATTAACGGCCAATGTTAATAATCAATCCTAATCCAAAACTTGCTGTCCAAGATTGATATTTTTAACCATTTTTATGTTACCGCTTGCCAATAACATATCTGTGGACAGGATAAATATGGCAATTAGGTATGGGATAGGCCGCCGGATACGCAGCTATCTAGATTGCTTGAAACCCATTAGATTGAGATACATTATTAACATTGGCCGTAAGCCAATAATAATTGCCAGTTCAAATGTTAGGTATATATTCAGTAAAAAAGGATCAGGAATGGATTACTTGTTTATGGTTCCAATTTCAAATTTTTTTTTGTTGTTATTAGACCGACACAAAAGATTTTGACGTGGAGTTTGAGTTGCATATTTTATTATTTATAATACTAAATGTAGTGGTTAATGTTATCAGATCTTCATAAACTAAAGCTAAGAACCATCTCAGCTTTAAAAAAAACAAAATCCGTCTATACGCTTCAGAGCTATCATGCAGCACACAGACACACAACTCACACAAACACAGATGTCACGGTGTTACTGATGGTAAGTCTATGCTCGCCTTTTACGAGCTGCCTGACAGGAAGACAGATAGTAATAATATACAATAATAATAAACAAAAAACATACAGACGAAAAGTGGATTCAGTTCAAACACCATTAAGGGGCCATGTATCCTAAAATACGTCAGCAATATACTGTTTTTTCATACAAAGCAATTATGGATCTTGGCGACAATAATACACAAGATTAACATTAATATGCTTTATAAGACTAGTGTTTCCAAAACACGATTTATTTCACTTTGCTTGATAGAAAAAAATCAAAAAGTTAACCCTTTTTTGAAAGCAAAACCCAACTGTCTACTTCAATTATGAAAATATCGACACCAGATTTAACATAAACATAGATAAGTATTATACCTAAAAGATAACTGTTTCATTTTTTATATTTTTTTTTCAAATTACTTTTATAGTGTCAAAAATAGGGATTTGGCGCTTAAGACATTTACTTTAGAGCGCAATATTTCATAGTAATCATGGAACGGGAGAGTGCGCTGATTGGTTCTTCTGGCTGACTAAGTATGGGGCCTTAACCCTTATCACTTTTTAAAAATGATAGAAGAATGACTAGAAGGCTTATAAAATATTTTCGCTTTAGAAATACAACACAACATTTTCAATTCCGTACACATCTGTCAATAATTTACCATCTGACAAGCAATCTATCAGATACTGTCCCGTAGCTTTTTCAATTAACAAAAGCGATGGAAATAACACCAAATGTATATGCAAGACATCGATTTATACACAAATTCAAACATACATTTTTTTCAAATAACACTTGTAATTTTCCACAATACTTTCTATGTTAGAAACTGTTGTGAAAATAACATGTTCAAATAGTTTGTCAAAAATAGGATTTCACCATGAGCCGACGATGAGTATAAACTTATACTTCTATAAATATTACATAATATAATACAAAGTTGCTTCCTCTCTTCCTAAGTCCCTTTGTATGCTTAAATCTTTAAAACTTTTGATAAAATAATAATAAACTAAATGTGTTCAATATTCCCAGTTAAAACCTATATGTAATGTCTTAGCTACGTTTGACCTTTTTAAAAATCCGCATCGAAACCGGTCCATCCGTTCAAAACTTATGATACAACTGACATACACACATATTAAAATGCGAAAGAGCATGCTCCGCTGTTTTGGTCATGTGGAAGGAATGACAGATGAAAGATTGACAAAGCATACAATGTGAATGTGGAAGGATGTAGGTACCCGGGGAGACCAAGGTTGACATTCCACGATCAGATCACTCGCATATTATCCGAGGCTTGTGTCAAGAGTCTCCGATACCGGTGCGTTTGTATGAAAAGGGTAATGAATGTGAAATAAGCAAGATAGGCTTGTCAGGATCGTGAGGTTTGGCACTCGATACTGTCTGCCTACCTCGTAAGGCACTTGGCGTAAGGATATTTATGTATCAGACACGTCAAATTTATTACTTTTTTCTGTCGAGGTCCAAAAACAAGAAAAGACATAAATTTGTTGCTGCGGTCATGTGGAAGGTGTGACAGATATAAATAAATAAATAAATAAATAAATATCCCTGGACAAGTTACACAAATTGAATCTAACCCCAAAGTAAGCAAATTATATGCTTGTGTTATGGGTGATAGTCAACGATACTATTACATAGAAATACTGAAATAGATACCAGGATACATTTAATAAACACCCAGACCCGGAAATGCAGACATCTAAATGTTCATCACACAAATGCCTGCCCACGTCGGGAATCGAACCCAAGCCTCGCAGTTCGTCGATGCAGTTAGGCGAGTACGCTAGCCACTCGACCAACGAGGCGGTCAAATATATTTATATATTTTTAGTAATTATAGATATATTGTTGACAATCAAGTATACATAGAGAATGTGTCAAGTCTCCAAAAACGTTATGTTTGAATGAAAGGAGTGTTAAATATGGAGGCGGCTTGGGCATAGGAAACGGCCTAGTACTAGATACTATCTATGTATCGGGCAAGAATTAAGATATATACATGTATGAGTCATAAATAAGCGAGCTAGTTTGGGGTTGTGCGGATGTCCATGAGCTTTGTGGAATGCATCCACTTAACCGCTTGACCGCACAGGAATGTCAGAATCGGCCAAGATATAGAATTTCATTATGAAGATATCAAACATTATTCTTGAGTGAGTAATTTACTTAATATGCCTGAGCGTTTTTCTTGACGCCGTCATAATATTTTATGACTATTTATTGACCGATTATTTTTTATTTTGTTATAAAATGAGATGTTTTAGTAATTGTAACGTACTTGAAGTTTTTATCAATATTCTTAGTGATATCTTAATATCTTAAAATTCCTTTTAAATAAATAACCTCTTTAATTAAAGGCGAGTTTTGACTTTTGAAAATTGACTCGTAAAGTATATGCGGAAAATATCAAAGAAATTATTGACATTTAATGGCAAATTTAACTGCCAAAACGACTATAAATTTATACGTTACAATTTCGAATAAAAGAAATTATACGCTTATTAATACCATACTGTTACTGGTGTGTAGCTATTGTTGCCGGGATCGAAGGACACGTGGGCAAGGCTACCGGCCACGCTACCCTCTGGCACAGTTTAGAAAATTTACATGAGATGTCATCGAACAAGCTCACAGCTCTCTATATGGATAGATGATGGTTATCTCTACCATCATTAGCTATAAATACCGTAAATAAAATGTTTTCCCGCTTGCTAGTCTGAGTCCGTTGAGTAGAATAGAACATTAACATCATAGGCAGCTCTTAAAAGGCGAGCACAGGTTAAACAGGTCATTATTAACAGTAGTCGAGTGCTGTGTAGCAAGTTGTCCGAGAAGGGATCCACCGCCTTATTCCTGTTTGCTATATCGCCTCTGTCATATTTCCGTACGAAGGGTAGGGTAGCCGGTAGCCTTGTACAAAAATCAGCATTTTAACATCCTGGTCATAGAATAGCGTATGTACATTTAGGGCCTAAACACATAACTGCGTTGCGGCGCCGCGCCACTAAAATCGTCGGTTTGGGTTGCGGCGTCATAGACATTTCTCTGCCATGGACCATCGTAAGAAAGTTGTTGCTAATTTTTATTAAAATATATAAGTCTGTTTTAAATAAATCTATAGTGCCGTGCCGCTCAAATGGCGCTGAATTTACTGTCGATTCTAGCGGCATAATGCCGCAACGCTGTTATGTATTTCGGCCCTTATAGTGTCTATGGACTGCGTATCTTACTATCGGAAATCCGTGTGCTTGTTTGCTGATCTATACATAAAAAAACATACGCGTTACTGCAAGGTGCGTCCGCTATGAGGACCTAGATGTAGTGCTATGAAAAACTCTAACCTTAAGCACAGAACACAACAATGACGAGCACTAACGGTAAAGCATTAGACAAAGGAAAGATATTGGCTCGTTCAGCACTCTTCCACCTCTATAATATAGTCATGATATGTTAATTAACTTAATTTAATATGGTTACATTATGCTTTCTGTATGTTGAAAGTTTAACCCTTACGGCCTGATTAATAAAACTAACTTCCCACTCCAAAGTTTCACAATTATAATATAACATTCTCGGCTCCATCCGACAATATAATTTAAACTTAATTTCAACGTGAATTATGAATATATATCTCAAACTTTCTGTGGTATAACAGTGAAAAGCTTCAGATTTAAGGTCTCAGCACGCATATCAACTAGGAAAGGGATCGCCACGTAATATAACGATATCAGCTGCTCCTTTACATCAAGTAGGCAACGGCTAAACGACACCGCGCTTACGGCTCGCCGATCGCGAGCCTGTTCCGAGGCGCGGCGATTACGTTACGATTCCAATTCATGTGCGTTGCGGTATGGAGTTTCATACAAACAATAAAGAACGGCTTGAGGCGATACGGTGACGATCCTTTTCCAAGTTGATATGTGTGCTGAGACCTTTATATTTAATAAAACCTGTCCGTTAGCGAATAAGATCGAAGAGAGATAATAATTGGTATTGGTTTGTACACGCTAGCCTATAATAAGGTAGTGAACACTAAACATTAAAGAAAGTAAATCAGCTCAACACTCACCGTCTTATTAAGAGACATAGAGGAAAGTTCTCGAAGGTTGAAGTGGACATTATAATCTGTATTACAATTATTATACCTACAAGTCAACGTAGTTACAGGATGAATGACTTATCTGTAATTATACTTATCAATAAATAGCGTCGCTAGCGTGATTCAGAATTTTACAGAGAAAATAGTGATAGCAACAAAATATTAAAAAAGTGTACTTGTAGAAATTTCAGTTTTAGTGGTCACTTTGCAGAAACTGACAGCTGAATGACATTTCACTAAATGGTTGTCTAGTTCCGATTTTGACCACCAAACAAATAAGTTGGTGGCACTTTACTTTAGTATATTAAAAACAGATAAGGTATTCACTATTGCTAAAATACACGTTTTTTTCTCTTTACATTTTTAATAGGAAATAACGTACATCAATTACATTATTTTAATACCAACAAAAAATTTAATACAGTCAAAAACTAATTCTAGTGAATGTTTTTCCTTTTTTTGATATCATTTTTGAGTATAATTGTTTTAACGAAAACATTGTTTTAATAACATCAAAACACAATTAACTTTAAAACGTTATTGATAGAAAGAAAATAATGAACATTTCCTACTATTACTTTGTAGTTGAATACTATGTTACTTAGGAACACAATAAATGAAATTATATATTCAGATGGGTATTTTTTCTATTTTCTTGTAACAGTTTACGACGTCTTAAAAAAATAACACATATGTTTAGTGTTTAATTAAACAGGCGTCTTATTTTTTTAGTGGTAAGGTGTATTGAGTTTTAAATTTCCGGATTTTTGTCTCGCTTACTTTAACGTGACAACTCACTAGTTATCATTTTTTACCATCCACCTTACCACAAAAAATAAGAGGCCTGTTTAACTAAACACTGTCTTAAATTCCTATATCCAACCAATAACACTCTGCACGTGGATGATATGGCAGTATATTTTTGTTTGATAATTCAATTCTAGATAGTGTTTAGTATGGTTTCAACGAGTGTTTAACTTTTTTGTAGTAACACGAAATATGTTGGAATATTTACGAATACGATATACGATTTGCTATAATTTGCAAATTACCAACATTTTTAGATATAAAGTTACATAACATCATACTTTATTACTTAAATAAAAAAAATTAAACGGTATCTCAAGTCTGGAGATGTTATGTAATTTCCCGTTGCTATTATTTATTTTAATTTTAGTAAAAAAAGTCTAACAAAGTTATTTGAATGTTTTTATTATTTACACATGTAAGAAACTTCAACATCAAACTCTCAATTGAAACAATGTTAAGAACAATCTCTGAATCTAATTAAATATTTCTTACTTCCTAAACATACGAGAAACAAAAATACATACAAACAAGAACCTACAACTTACAACTGACTCGAGGTATTTGTTCACAGTGACGGTACACTCCGCTCCAATTATATGCTAAAACATAAAAACTATTAAATAAGTTTAAATTTCAAAACATAATTTTTTCAGTCTTATTAAGAATCGTCGCCATTTGGTGAAATACCTTTATTTGAATATCTTTTAAATAATATATTTTGTACTTTCTACATTAGGTACATTGTTTTTACAAATAAAGATGATCATTTTTGAAAATTAACTTATCAAGTACCTTATAAATCAGAGCCAAGTTTATGAAAATTTAAAGGTCTGGTCTCTTTAATTTCTGTGATATTCTGGTACTGGATAATTGTTCCGAACAAAATACAAAACAATATTCTATTAAATTTGACGTAAGTTTGTTGGTTTGTCCTTAAAAAATAATGAAAGTGAATTAAAACATGCATAGTTAAAAACAATATCTGAATCTCATTAAATTTGTTGTTGTATTGTAATTATGATAATCTGATACCTCACATTTGCTAAACTCATGGTGATCATTAAAGTGTGTTGCAACTCATAGATCTGGTGTGAAATTCAGATTGAAAAGTGACTGAAAGAAATCATAGAACTTTTAATATTATAGATATTGTACTTGCTCAAGTTCAACGACAGAGACAATAACTATTTTTATATTTAGTTTTTTTGTATACAATTTTATAAATAATTTTTTTCTTATGTTTTCAGGTATGTATTCCGAGTTGACTTGTAATATCGTTAACTAAATAAAGGAAACAAAACAAGAACTCGTCGTAAGTACATTTATTATTGTTTATGTAAATTAAAAGATTTTCCCTTACATTCTAAAAAAAACTAGCACCATAATTGCTAACTATGTTAAATGTTTCTATAAATTTTAAAGAAAGAAAAAATTTCGCCCCAGACAGGATTTGAACCTGTAACCTTTCGTCTCAAGCCGATGAATGCTCTAACCAATTGAGCTACTGAGGATTCAAATCCCGTGGCGAAATTTTTAATTCCTTTCTAACCCGTTAACGCGGGTAGTTATGTCCTATAGATACACAATTCTGAGTACCCACCAAATGAGTTCATCATTACAGATGAAATTCACATTTTAGAATGGCCATAACTTTCGTTTCTCGCAACGTATTTTTATTTTAGCACTTGCCCTGTGCTTGGGATAAATTTCTATAAATTTTAAAGAAAGAAAAAAATGTCTGTCTGGGGCGAAATTTTTTCTTTCTTTAAAATTTATAGAAATTTATCCCAAGCACAGGGCAAGTGCTAAAATAAAAATACGTTATGTTAAATGTGCTTAGTTACTTCAGCTTTTGTGAAATCACGAAGGAGGCACGATATATAAATATGTATCACAGGATAATTTTACACTTAATAAGTTTAGTAATAGTTACTTTATATTATCATTTTTTTATTTAATCAATTATTACTAAAAACAAAAAGAATAACATTTTATAAAGCTGAGTATACCAGAATATAATTTGAGTTTCCTAGCACCAGTGTTTCGTTAACGTGTAACGTTGAAACAATAGGTGGAAACATGATGAAACAGTGTAGGTCATATTATTACGCCATTACGATGCGCATAATGATAATATAATGATTAATTTTTATTTGACCTTTACCAGGTGTTTAATTAACATATACCAGAAGGTTATTATTATGATTTGACTCCAAATTTACTAAGTAGTGAATACTTTCTATGTAAGGGCCATTTGTCAGTTCCTGGTCTAATTTTTTTGAAGGTCGCTTGCACTCTCTTTGGTTGAATATTAAAAAAATGTATCTTTTCGCCCATATAACCAAAGAAGTAGGCAGAGGCACAACCAGGGCACCCACGACTAGCCGAATACATTACATTTGACTCTATTAATAATAAACATAGATGAAAGTGATACAAAGTTTAAATTGAAATTACAGTTTTTGTTACTCTGCAGGACAACTAAACTGTCAACTAAAACCTTGGAGTTTGTTTAGTTAGTATGTTACTTAGTAAGGCAGTAAAAGCCTTAGCATTGAAGTGGTCCGTGTTGGTCCGACCTCCTGTGCAGAATAGACTATCTTCCTTCTTGTGCCAGGTAGCTCGTAAAACTATGACATCTGACTAGGTAGTAGAGTTCCGCAGCGAATCGCCTATTCCTGCCGCCATAACGTCAGCGCTTGCTGTTGACGTGTTCCGGCTCGGAGGATAAGGTAACTGGTAAACTTACTTTTGCTCGCTGCCTAAAATCCCGGCCTCAGGTTGATAACGTAACATTACCGCCTTTGGTGTCTCTAGGCGGCATGAATTTCTTATCATCAGAAAAATCCGTCTACTTGTTTGCCTTCCAAATACCATAAAAATAAAAAAAACCTATCTGGACCAAACAAAATTTAACCATAAACTAAAATTCAATTAAGTCTGTATTCACCTCTGTGGTCTAGTGATCCGATATTAAAGTTAACTATATAATACCCGTGTTCCATTCCAGGAAAATCAAAATGAACTACTTAAGAAATAAAAACTACGTTGCGTTGATACATTAGTAGACCTGCTTATAGATTTACCTCTCATATTGTGGGAGTAATACTTTCGGCTAATCGTGAGTGCCTTGATAGTAGCTCTACGGGAATATCGCGTAAAGATGCTTACAGTACTACTATTTAAATTATGCGTTTCGGCTTTACATTTTTTACTCTTTCTACACTTTGTACTTTTATGTTTAAATTGGCTGACCTAATCTAAATTTAATCGAAATGATTAATCATGTGTAATAACAACTCTATTTAGATATCCTTAAAATACATTCGGATTTCCGAAGCTTGACGAATAAAGCCGAAGCGCATAAATTAAATAGTAGTACTGTACCTATTTACTTAAAAATAAGCACTCTTTATCCACAGATACGAATACCAAGTTTGTCTATTTCAAAATAAAGCAATAACTTAAGCACTCAAGCTCCGACATTCCAAGCACCGAGCGTCAAGCGAATTCTTTAGAATACTTTGCATTGTATTGTTGTGGATGCATATCGAGTTTGCAATCGCGCTTTCGAATTCAAGATGAGCTGAAATGTATAGAAGTAAGAGGTCCTTGTACAAGAAAGAATGTGGAAATATTTCTGTATTATTTTATTCGTGAATCTGTTCAAATTCAACTTTCTAGTCAAGGGACATTACCAACTTGTAATACTAAAATATAAGTGTATATTGAGATATCAATATAGGTCCAAGGTCATAACTCTTTAAAAAAACATACTTTTTTAAAATATAGTAGTTTAACAACAAAACACGTTACGTCTTATTAATGGACATGGACTAAAGTACACCAAGGTTCAAACTCGTATTATGGTCTTTATTACAACGAGATACAAACATACATCGAATTAACTTTACTCTTACGTTATAGTCTATGTTTATGAATAAGACGGATTGAGTTTTGGCGCCATCAAGACAACAAATTGAAGTAGTTTTTTGTAATTATTAAATTTAGCGTACATATTGGGTAAAATCAGTCGATAATTTTGGTGGAATTTTATACAATATTGTTAACATAGTGTACTTGAAGCGAAGCGTTTATGAAGAAATTGATGTATTGTATTTTTCTTTCTTGCCGCCAAATCGACAACATCTATTATTACTTGCTATAATGACTTATGACTAATTTTATATGTCGATTTTGCGAAATCGGCTATCTTGATTCAAATTTAAACGCGACTAATCTTAGATGCTAACGCCAACGCAAAAATTAAAAAAAATAGATAAAATTCTTACGAAAAGTGATCGTTGACATTAATACGGAAAACGTGGCAGCATGACCTAAAGGTCTTAGCCGGCCCCAGAAAGAGGCAAAGTATCTTAAAAAAAGTAAGTGTTAAGGTCAAATATTTAAGGTTATATATGTTATGTATACTAGACTAGTTTGAGGATCATATTGAAAACCGAGCTTATTAAAACTTACTAAATTCAATGTCAATTGTCGGTTTTGATTAGTATTGAAAGTTTAAATCCGGGAAGATTTTAACAAATCTGTTACTGGGGTGTAGTTTCGAAAAAAACTCATTCATAAATTAGTTAATTATCATATTAAACTAATTTTTATTTTTAATTTGTTTGTTGCTTTCGAGCATCTTCCATTGTTTAAGGGGAAATATAGCGCGAATACGGGGGACAAATAGAGAAGGCATAGCGAGGGTCCCAGATTTGATTTTGTAAATTTATGATTGTAGGTTTCATTTTAGAAAAAAACACAAATACTTTTGCATCCCGGGAGCATGGGAGGTTAACCATTATCACAGGCGTCTCCCGGGTAATCCGGGAGGGTTGGCAACACTAGCTGTGATCTTGTTCATAAGCTCTTGCAAGAAATGTTTTGAAATTGACAATACTCTTATCCCCATCCCCTGAGAATCCACTTACAACGTAAAACTGTTCAATTATAAAATATTTATACTATCCGCAATTTCTTTTGTGTTCTAACGGTTCAGTTGTTGGATTTGAATGCATGAGAACCCGGGTTCGAATCCCGCATCGAGCAACAAAAAGAAAATGGGGTTTTCCAATTTTCTAATTAAAAAAATTTTTCTCGGGATTAGAAATGTGCCCGGTTGGCGATAGGCTTGCCACCTATCACATTGTAGGACTTAGTGTCTTCGGCTAGTTGTGGGTGCCCTGATTGCGCATCTGTCTTCCCCTTCGGGGATATGGACGTGACGATGCTCTTTTACAGTAAAATTGATGTGACTGACACTCTTGATAAGTGACTAAACGCATTTTTAGGTTAATCGCATTTAAATTAGACTGTGAAATCCAGCCTTAAAGAATAAATATTTTGCAAACAAATTAATTTAATTTAAAATTATTTTTTTCTAATTAAAAAATGTTACTCGGGATTGGATATGTCTCGGTTGGCCAACTGTCACAGTGCGGGATTTAATGTCTTTGGATAGTCGTAGGTGCCCTGTTTGTGCCTCTGTATTCTCCTTCTGGGATACGGGCGTAAAAATTCTTTTAAAATTGAAAATTGTCGTAGCTATACAACATAAACAATAAATAGAGAAATGTTTATTTGTGAAAGAAAACTTTAGATCGGAAACAAGCTAAAGTTTTAAATTCTATTTGAAATAAAATTGTGTTTCTCATTTTGTTTCTCTCATAAATTTAAAAAAAAGTCATAAATTTATAATCATGAAAAAAAATATTTGGTTCTTGAATGACTATGCCATCTCATATCATATTAACCGTATCACGTAACCCGTGAGATCTTATTTACTTTGACTATGATATTGATGCTCTTAAATAATTTAGAATCTTTCAGATATCTGAAACTTTATCACGTCCTCATTTAACAAGGACTTTCTCAGTTCCTATTTACATTGGCTATGATATTGATGCTCTTAAATTATTTAAAATGTTTCTGATATAACTTTATCACATTCTTATTCACCAAGGTTATTGCATAAAAACTTTTAATTCTGTAATCTGTAACCAATCTTGCTATTAATCCACAGCCTTTGTTGGTGATGTTAACACCGACATTTATAGCCCTTACTGACTGAAATTTATTTCCATAATCGCCTCTGTGGTCTAGCGGTTCAGGTGTTGGACTTGACTTCTTGAGGTGCTGAGTTCGATTACCGGGTCGGACAACAAAAAGAATTTGCGGATGGATGCGGATTGGTTGTCGATAGGCTTGCCACCTATCACATTGACGGACTAAGTATCTTCGGCTAGTCGTGGGTGCCTTATTTGCGCCTCTGACTGCCTCTTCGGGGACATGGGCGTAAAAATACTTCCTTTTATAATTTAAATATACATTTAATTTAGCAACATAAACTCACTTCGTAAACGACATTTTTGCAATAACTATATGCTAACGATTTGCAGTCTAACTAAATAAAATTTAACTTTACAAGTATCTAAATATGGCAAAAGTTGTTTGTATAAACTAGCTCACCTCGTGCAAATTTAAGCCTTAATTAACCTAAGGCAGAGGTACTTGCGCCTAAGATAGCCCAGTTCTTAAGATAACCCATTTTCAATATTTCGTATTTTTTAAAGTTTGTAAGAGTTTAAATTACTACCTACTAAACACAGAAGAAGTAAACTCTTTTAAACTTTAAAAATACAAAATATTGAAAATGGTCATCTTAAGAACTGGGCTATCTTAGGCGCAAGTATCTTATAACTATTTTGTTCTTATACACACATACATAAATATCTTCACGCCAAGTCTCTTACGGGGTAGGCAGAGAGTATCGAGTGCCAGACCTCACGATCCTGACAAACCTGTCTTGCTTCCTTCACATTCATAACCCTTTTCATAC
>NJDC01006377.1:0-11610 GCA_002245475.1 Calephelis virginiensis
TACAATTATTTCATTTAAACAGGTTAAAGTGTAAACATTTGCAATCCTCTCCCGCCCCCTACCCCACTCCTTGGATCTTTGTGGCATTTCCATGCCATTTACTGAGCTAGACAAATAATTGAGTAACTATTATCTAGATTAATGTAGCGAAGAAAAGCTAATAATGCTAGGTGATAATAAAATTTAACTTAAATCTGTTTCAGAATGAGTTTAAGAGCACTCAATCTCTTAGGTAGTCTGTCTCTGTGTAGGTGTTTATCTGTGGTATGAGAACATCTAAACAAATCGATTGATTTCGTGCTACTTTTTTTAAAGTTGACTTCTTCAAAACAGTTCAAGATATGTTTTGCCAAGGATTTTTAAATATTTATAATTTTACTATTATAGTAACTAGTGGTCGCCCGTTGGTCGACATTCGACCATAATAAATTTTAATATCTTGTTCATAAGAACGCCATCTTCATTTCTCAAGACCAACTACTTTGTCTCCAAACTTTTTAGTGCGCCATCTGTGATCTTTTATCGTTATAATCAATATATTCGTTTGTGTGTGTCAAATGCATGGCAGTGTGGGTAATGTTTATTTATTAATTTAATGTACGTTATAAGCTGAATTATTAAAAAATATTAGCACTATGCACTTCTCTACTACACATAAACTATAAGTGTGCCAAATTTTATGCTCCTGCGTCCGCGCAATTTTCGTAGAAAGGGGTCCAAAGTTTTGGCATCAAGCAATTATGTATAGATTAGGATTAGAATTGATTACTTTTTACTTAATCTATGAATCTTACATTTAAGTAATTAAAATAGAATTCACCTGTATCGTACAAGAACTTAATTGCAATGCACTTTATTATTAAAAGTAATTTAGAGTTTTTTTATTCATTTATGAAATTTTCAGTTGGAGGTTATATTTTGTAGAGGATCAACTGGAACCACAAACTAGACACTACGTATGCTATAACAAACTTGCCCGTCGAGGTTTGAAAGATCACAGATAAAAAAATTGGTACTGAGATTACACCAGCTATTGGCAGTTATTATTTATTGTATACAAAAACTTAAAGTTTCAATGTGAATCTAGCTGAAGAAAACCTAATTATCGATTTTAAAACCGCTAGCATTAAGACTAAGTGATTTTTAGTTACCTCTTCACTACAATATACTGCCTTCATCCTCATTTGAAAATTGTCCCACTCTTGACTTGTCCCTTTTTGTCTTTAACAGCTTTGGGGATAAATTCCTCAAAACAAAATATAGCCAAAACTAAAAATTGTTCAAAAATGTCAGTTCTAAAATGTAACCTTAAACTGAGAAACAGAAATCGGTTTTTCTGTTTATTTTATTTTATTACACCAACAAAAAATCCACATAACAAATCACAGAGTAAACTTAATCTAACAAATACATTAAACGTAGGCCAAATAAGGATTTTCATTTTGCATTTCATACTTGCTGTTATTGGCATATTTGCTATTGTTCAGCGGTAGAATAACACAGTCATATTATAATTTTATATTACAAAAATAAAAAAAATCAATAACTATTATTTTATATGTATAAAAAAGGAAGCAAAAAAAATATTGCTACTAAAATGCATGTCTCATGCAATCACTCCATGTTTGATAAACTTATAACTGAATTTACATACCAATGCTTGAAAATAAATAAAATATGAGTAATGTAAATAAATAAAACTGAGAGAATTTACAACAAAACACATAATTGCAAATATGTGATGTTATATTTATATTTATTATGTTTATATACTGTTTACTATGCAATTTAGTTATTACGTGATGCATTAAATCGTATTCAGTTGTGTAACTTGAGTCTTAAGTGGTTGTATACATTATGTTTAAAACATTTTTGGAGCTATGAAAAATGTCAATGTCAGCGAAAAGTTTGTTATAAGTAGTAGGCAAACGCAATGCAAAATTGTGAAACTTATAATATGTCCTCACTACCGGTACACCAAATAAAATGGTGTGCCTAGTATCTCTCCCGGGGACTCTTAATTTTAAAATAAAGCTAGTTAAACGAGGGCAAATTGGAGCCCACGCATATATCATATAAAACAACATGTCATGTAAAACACGTCGAAAATTGTATAAAATGTAAACTACTACGTAGTTTTTTGTTATTTTAAAATGGTCATCGTTGATTTTTTATGTTTCTTTCAATGCTGTTTTTAAATTGTTTTCTTTTTTAAAAAGGTTTTATGAAGTTTTTATTTAAAGGGCTTTGGATTTCACGCTAGAAACCTGAAAAAATCCGAAAACATAAAACTCAATTTATTTATTGTACAAAAATTATTATCTCAATTCGCTATTTCTCGGTGTTGGAAAAACAAGATATCTTCTAACGTCGCTGACTTGGGATTGAAATACTTAAGATTATGTTTGACAGCGATGTCACATTTTATTATTTTTGTTAAAAATCTACTCCAATAAAATTAAAAAACTGAAAATTCAAGTTGAGGACCTCATTATCAAATAATAAATTATGTAGTAGTTATGTAGTAGTAGCCCGTTTTATTCCGGGCTTCTTTGTCACTACTACCGTGACATCTGCCCAGGTGGTAGAGTTTCACAGCGACTCACCCAAATTGGTACCACCGCCTTACCTATTCCTTTCGCCATAACGTCATGACGTGTTCCGGTTTCGAGGATAAGGTAGCCGGTAAACTTACTTTTGCTCGAGGCCTAACATCCCGGCCTCAGGTTGGCAACGCCCCATTACCACTTTGGGTGTTTCTAGGCGGCGAGAATTTCTTACCATCAGGAGATCCGTCTGCTTGTTTGCCTTTCAATATCATCAAAAAAGTGAACTTTTCGATTTAAATAATTAAAAAAATATATTAAATTAGAGGAAATTTGATAAACCAAATTAAAATAATTAAAAAACAAAAGACAAAAATGTGGATCTTATTTTAGTTTATCACACATTTTAGGTTCTGGGCACACACATTAATATTTACACGTGTATGTTGTGAATGAATGAACATGTGACGGCAGATTAAGTTTTTCTGGCAGAAGACTCGCCCGGATTGGAACTACCGCCTTATCTATTCCTGTCACCTTACGTCACTACTTGGCGTTGACGTGTTCCGGTTTGGAGAATAACGTAGCCGGTAAACTCGCGAATGTCAAGATGGAGGGACCAAGTCTTAGATTTTAGTGAAACATGCATCAAAAAATTCTACCTAAATTCTACTATTTGCTACCTTTGCTCAAAAAATTAGTACCTCAAGTATGGACTTTGCTGTCTTGAGGTGTAGACTGACCGCGAGCTCACAGTGAGGCCGAAGGCCAAACTGTCAGCACAAAGTGCTACTCACGCAGCACGCGATATCTGAAGTTTGAATGAGTTTGAACTCTAAATACACTTCAAAGCCAGAAAATACTTCAATATCCCTTACTTTACTTGGTGGCATTTTGCGAAATTCTATATGGAGAATGCACCTATGGGAAATATATACTTATTGATTTTATGTTCTTTATAATTGTGCGTGCCAAATTTTATGCTCCTACGTCCGCGCAATTTTCGTAACAAGGGGTTCAAAATGTTGGCATCATTTATTAATAGATATTTCGAAGATTGGCTAATGAAATCGGAGTTGTGGTTTGCAGTTTTATTGTGCCTAAAATTTCGAGATAATGTTAGGTACATTATCTCGAAAATTTAGTATCGTACCTATATCATTCTAAATATTATTAAAAGTTTGGAAAATTAGATAGGATTATCATTAGAAGATATCAGAAAAGTAGTTTCGAAGATTACTTTACATTGTTAATGCTTCATATTACTTCACGAAAATATATAGTAATTATAGTAGGGAAGCCTTAGAGGTGTTTTATGAAGTTACTCTGATTTGAAGGGTTATGAAATGAGAGATACCTTGTACCAAGTTAGAAAAACCTCCACTAAGCATCACACCTCTGCGGAGAAGCGCGCGTACAGGGTAGTGCGTCTTTTTATGACTTCAAAATATAGCTTCTCACTGTAATATTGTTCTAATAAGCTTCTAGACACTTTCCGCAATCCTAAAATCTAAAACGTTATATTTTTTTTATTTATCACAATTTAATCGACAAAACCCGTTTCTTATTGTGACTACATTTTCAGCATCCTCCCTTTTTCAGGCTCCCCTACTATTATGATTTCTATAAGCGATTTCTTCGATATTTTTGGTATGTCACTCAATTTAAACATTTCAAACCTTTCTCTTTAATTCAAATTTACCTTATTCGCAAGCTCATAAAAATTCATAAAACCTTTTTTAAAGTAATTACAAATGGCGGCGCTTGCTGCTGGAAGTTAGTGTATAATGGAATAAATCATCTCCACCCATAAGACTACGTGCGAGTGACAGTGACCGAGGGCGACAACCGAGCCGTCGGTCATCATTACCGGCGTCTCTTTAAACTTACTAATTCTAGATACAATTTTTCTACTACTAGCTATAAATTTACAATGATAAATCAGTTATACAGTTTATCATTTTATTTTTAACCGACTTTGAAAAAATTTTCGATTCTAACATAATTTTATTTATTAATTATACATTTAAAATTTATACACAAATACAAATGGTCTCTGTGGTTTCGGACTTGGCTTCTTAAAGCCCTAGGTTCGATCCCGGGGACCAAAAAACAAGGAAATGTGTATTTACGTTGTTTTAATAAAAACAATACTGCCCATATAAAAACAAACATCAAACTTAACTTTTTTTTATGATATTGGAAGGCAAATAAGTTGACGGATTCCTCGATGACAAGAAATTCACGCCGCCTAGAGACACCAAAGGTGATAAAAGTGCGTTGCCAACCTAAGGCCGGGATTGCTGTCGAGTGATTTTAACAATAATATCATTTTAGATTGCATTTGATAGCCAACTCATCAAGGTTTTGTTATCTTTATATTGGTTATATGATATCTTTATTTAGTTTATTAAATTTTTTCAAACCAAAACATTATTTGTTCTGTATCTCATGCTAAAAATACTCAAATTAAATACTTATTTTTGATAAAAAAAATATATATATAGGTTAGGTATAATTCTTCCCATTGAAAAACGTTCACTTTCCTTTCTTGTGTAGGACCAGCTCCCAGTAGCGTTGCTCTGGGTAAAAGCGGTAGGTAATACAGCAGAATGAAACGATAAGATTTTTAGCTTTGCATTTTAATTTTCCTAAAAAAACGCTCAACAACCACTGGAAATAGTAACTATTTCCGTTTTATTAGTTGTCCTCACATCTTGTAATAATTCAAAAAACATTAATGTTTGTAATTTCAAAATAAATAATATAAATTTTGTTAATCCTCATAATTAAGTTAAAAAATTCAAAATTAAAATTAAAGTTCGTATTGATTGTTCATATTATTTTTTGTTATTTATGACCTTCTAAACAAGAAAGTTTGATTCTATTTTTCTTTATCTCTCTATCAATTATTATAGTCGAGGAAATTAATCACGTTGTACACAACTTGATTCTTAAATTATTTATTGAAGATAGACAAAGTTTATTGTGAAGGTAATAACACAGACAATTTAATATTTCTTTGCTTATAACTGCAATGCTACCAAGTTACCCAAGTAACAACTACAGTTGGGTAGAAGTAAGACGAGTAACACGATATTTTCATTCTAACAACTCACAACTGCAGTAGTAATAACGGCAAATAAGTAACCCGTGTAACAACTATAGTCACTTGGTAGTAAGATAGGCAATTTAGTATTTCCCTTCTTGCAACTTACAACTGCAGTATTAAAACGGAAAAAAATTACCCATATTACTACTAGTAGTAACATTGGTAGTAACACGGCCAACAAAGGACGATTGGATATGCGCCCTATTGGCGATAGGCTTGCCACTTACTACATTGTGATACTTAGTGTATTCGGTTAGTCCGTGGGTGCCCTTGTTGCACGTCTGTTTACCTTTTCGGGGATATGAGTGACTCACTTAAAATATATTTATTTTGTTCTAGTGCGTTTGCCGGGTCAGCTAGTTATTCACTGATGATTCCAGGAAAATGACATGACTTCTTGACATTTTAAAACTATTATTTAATAGGCGTTATTTAATGTGTTGCTTTGTCATTGTTGATTAGGTAGTAAAAGGAGAGTACGGCCGATTATAAAAATATTTGAAACTAGCACATTCAGCGAATTTCGCTCACTTGGCACTCGACACTGTGTGCCTACGATATGTAGAGTATATTTTGTAAGATGACCAGGTACTTTCAAATGTTTCTCTACTTTCCGGATTTCAACTTATTAGTCACTGTATATCAAGTACTGTTTAAAATCGTGATTATGATCTCTACTCTCCTACTCTAGTTTTGCAGCGGTTAATTCAAACTTCTATTACTGCTTAGCGTATTTCTATCGCCCTAAAATAGAACACATTACTGTCATCTTCTGCTTCAGAAGGTATAGGATCGCCGTTAAAACACTTATCACACTAGTCACAGATTCGCAATTTACCTATTTTAATGTCTACTAGTGGTCGCCCGTTGGTCGAAATTCGATCATAATAAATTTTAATACCTTTTTGATAAGAACGCTATCTTCATTTCTCAAGACCAACTACTTTGTTTCCAAACTTTTTAGTGCGCCATCTGTGATCTTTTATCGTTATCATCAATATATTTGTTTGTGTGTGTCAAATGCATGGTAGTGTGGGTAATATTTTATTTATTGATTTAATGTACTTTATAGGCATTATTATTGAAAAATTTTAGCGCCTGCAATTTTCTTAAAAAGGGGTCCAAAGTTTTGGCATCACGTATTAATATATCAAGAAAATTAGGTTTGACCGTCATATCCTACAAAACGTATTCTTCTGGTCCATTTCATCTTCATTTTTAGATTATAGAATTTATTTTACTTTTATCCTTGTAAGATTAAAGCGATTTTTACCATAAGATAATTTCGAGGTTATCTGATTACCCCGCCTCTTTAGGACTCGCATCAAAGAGGTTTGAAATACCGAGGGCACAAAGTGTAGCTTGACCCGTAAGTAAACGTTGTGCCGTCAAACGCTCGTCTCGCAACCAAACTGCCACTAAAGTGTGCCGCCTCCATTTGAAAGCGGTTTTAGTACTTTTATATAGTTCTCTAAAATAACCGCCTTAAAACTACATGTACGTGACTTATAGAGGTAGTTGTGTTATTTTTGGAGTTTAAATGGTAAGAAACAGAAAAGAAAAAGCCAAGGAATAATAGTTTAGGGTTTTGTTACAATTGGTGCTTTCTAATGTCGTGGTCCACTTTGATACATTTACCTTTTTTACACAATATTAAAATTTGCCTCTGTGGTCTAGCGGTCCGATGACAGACTTGACTTTTTAAGGTCCTGTGTTTGATTCTCGGATCGGGCAACAAAAAAATATGAAATGAGTATTTTCATTTTTTTATACCAAGTAACGTTGCTCGGGATTAGGTAAACATGACTTTAAAATTTAGATAAAATTGTAAGTAGTGGTTAATGTCAAACGACACGAAGTTCGCTGGTTCAGCTTGCATTTAGTTAACTATATACTAATAACTCGTCATAAGAATTTAATTCACTCATTAATAATAAAACAATATAAAAGTTTTGAAAATTATTTGAAACAACGAACTAAAACACGTGAAAATATGGAAAATTGCATATAATTTGTTCTAACAGTGAAATATTGTAGAGGATGCTGTTGCTACGTCGTAGCAAAGCGCTACAGACTCTGGGGTGTCGGCGGTGTCGAATGCCAACGACCCGAGGGCGAGTCAACAGATCGCACGTTGGCTCGTCATTTCCAAATACGAGAACATCCATTTCCTCACAAATTTCAGACACCGGCTACACTCATGTATTCCTATTACTATTCTTGACATAATATATTATGATATTTTTTCCACGTGTTGGTCCGGGCTCCTTTGCAGAATACACCATCTGCCTTCTTGCCAAGTGGGTCGTAACAGGCGAACATAGGCTTATTGTCACTAACACCGTGACATCATACTAGGTGGTAGAGTTTCGCGGCGACTCGTCCGAATCGGTACCACCGCCTTGCCTATTCCTGCCACCATATCGTCCAGTGCTTGCTGTTGACGTGTTCCAGTTCAGAGGGTAAGGAAACCGGTAAACTATCTTACGCTCGATGCCTTACATCCTGGCCTTAGGTTGGCAACGCACCGTTATCACCTTTGGTGTCTCTACGTAACATGAATTTCTTACCATCAGGAAATCCGTCTGCTTGTTTGTCTTCCATTATCATAAAAAAAGAGATTTTATTTTGTGGACACCGAACAGTACAGGACAGGTAACGGTAATCGGAGCTGGAAACGCACCATGCGTTTCCAGCTCCGAAATATTTAGATGTTCCGCGGAGGTGTGTTTAATAGTTTAGGTAGCGCCTTATAAACATGATAGTAGCAAATATGGACGTTACAGCTGCTGGAATAGGTAAGGCTCTAATATCGCAAATTTATATAAACGCTTAGTAGAAAAATAATTAAAAGAATCTTTACTTTTCATCTTCGGCAATCGGTGAAATCCCATTGTATACACATTTCTTATAGGTAAACTCCTGCTATTTTTCACAATACACTTTATTTAACACTTTATGTCTTACTTCCTCCAAATACTTATATAATAACTAGCTGTTACCCGTGGCTTCGCTCGCAAAAAAATTAGATGTATGCTATCCTATCTTTCAAGTTAGCCCAAACTGCACACGGTGTGTAAATTTGATTAAAATCGGTTAAGTGGTTTAGGAGTCCATTGAGGATAAACATTGTGACACGAGATATAAATATATTAAGATAGACCTTTAATTATAAACTGATGATGCTGTGAAAAGTGAAACTGGTTGGCTAAAGTATAACATAAAGTGTTAAAAAAGTTTATTTTGGAAAAGTACAAGGGTTTACCTTTTTAATGTGTGTAGAAAATAATTACGCCATAATTTTCAGATCTAAATAAATAAAGCCGGATAAATTACCCAATTTAATGTAACCCTAAAATAAGCAAATAATATTTTACTCATGATAAGGGTGCTAGTTAACGATAATAGTAAATAATAATCTTTAAACGTGAAGCAAAACTTTGGATCCCTTTTTACGAAAATTACGTGGGTAGAGCAGTGTAAGAGAAATGAAGAACGCTAATATTTTTCAACAATAATGCCTATTAAGTGTATAAAATCTAAAATATTGCACATACTGCCATGTAATTGACACAAACACATAAGCAAATATATTATATAAACTTATGTTAATCATTAAAATTTAATTATATAAACAAACTAGCGTTTCCCAGCGAACTTCGTACCACCCGTTTGTATAGGAAAAATTAAAATGTTGTTTTTCTTAGTTTCCTCGCAATTTTTGTCTTTAGTTATCTTTTAAACCTTCCCTGGACTTAAGCAAATAATTTAAAACCAAAATTAGCTGAATCGGTTCGGCCGTTCTCGAGTTTTAGCGAGACTAATGAACAACAATTGATTTTTATACATAGAATATATCAGTAAAATATCACAGCTGGCGCACAAACCCTATTCATGAAGTTTGGAAACAAAGTAGTTGGTCTTAATAAATGAAGATGGCATTCTTATCAAAAAGATTTTAAAATAATATCACATTTTATGCCACTGTCGAATTTTGACAAATTGGCTACTACTGGTAAAAGTCAATAATAATAAATTGAAAAACAAACTTCATAAGTAAAATTTAATCGCAGTAAGACTGCAAAAACCAACTTCACTTTCAATAAGTAAATCATCTACGTACACAAATAAATGTTAAGAACTTACCTCAATTTTCTTGAGATTTAGTGTGGGTGGTAATAGGACCATTTAGGAAGTATGCTCTTTTAAATAAATAAAAATTAAATCCGTTTAGAAATTACGAAGAAATCGATGTACATACATAAAAAATACAGGAGTCGAACGAAGACCTCCTTCTTTTTGGAAGTCGGTTAAAATATAATTACACTGTAGCTTTTTTCTGCCAGAATGACTGAGTGCTAGATTACCCACCTTACCTACGAGATCTGGATTCCAATGGCGATAGGCAAAAGGGAGGCAGCGGTACCATCCTAGATGCCTACTATACAGCACCAACTATATTATTATGTATGTGGGTCCTATCACAAAGACCGCGACCGTACTAAAAATGTGGATATACATTCTTGAAATTTGTTTAAAAATAGTAACGGTTTAGTTTGTACTTTAATGGTTATTGTGTCATTAGTTTCTGGCATACACTAATAATCAGGCAATCTATCTACGTCCATCAATGCCTGAAGTATTTTAGTGTAGGTACTCAATAAGTGTATGCGTCAAAATGCACGAGGTCTCTACCCTTAACACAACTAGCTTTCGACTTCGAATAGCTAAGTCAAATACTGAAACAAAATTATGGATACTCATTTGCGTTAATCTTATATTTCATAATCATTAAGTTTCTATATGTTGGTCGGGATTGGAAATGTGCCCGGTTGGCGATAGGCTTGCCACCTATCACATTGTGGGACTTAGTGTCTTCGGCTAATCGTGGGTGTCTTGGTTGTACCTCTGCCTACCTCTTCGGGGATATGGGCGTGGAGATACACATTAAGTTTCTATCACAGCAATATAGCTGCGCGTTATAATTAGGCGCAATGCGATATCAGCACTTGCTGGAGTTTCATTATTTACACATCGTTTATTTATTCTAAAACCACTAGTACTTACTTACATTACACTGTTATTAACTACTGTTGGTGTAATAATTATTATTGTTGTGAAAAAAAATAACAAAAATCAATTAGAAAATGTATGTTATTGCTTTTGTAATAAAAATAACGTCCAATCCAATCCGGGACGGATTGGATATGTGCTTGGTTGGCGTTAGACTTGCCAGCTATCACATTGTGAGACTTAATGTATTTGGCTAGTCTTGGGTGCTGTTACAACCCTTAATACTAAGCAGTAAAATCTTAATCAGCAGTCTCCCACACGCGCTGTAATTTTCCATTAACTTAGCATATTCACATAGCATCATTTCCAATTGTCTTTCTTTTACTTATTCTATTAGTTTAGTTACGTTCTGGACTCCGCCGCGAACTGTTCTCTCATTTTAAATTAATATTTGGGAAGTTCATAAAAACTGTAATTGTGTGAATAAATTTTGTGGTGAATAAAAAGCGGTTATTTTAAAAAGATATTTAGGAAAGGCCGTGTAACAGTGCCCTGGTTGTGCCTCTGCCCTCCCCTTCGTGGACATGGGCGCGAATATACTTACTTATTTACTCTTGTGAAATATACAAGTGTTAATAAAAATAGGACGTAAGTGTTGAGCACGATTTGATATATTTGAAGTCGAAAAATATATCAGGAGTACTGGGGTACGTCGAACTCGTTTACATTGTAACCGACGGCCGATATTTTTTAGATTTTTAAATTTTAAATGTTATTGAGGATCATTTCTCAAGAAAAATCAGGGCGAGTCAAGTCGAATTATTTTAGTTTTAACATAAAATGTTGTGTTCAAATGAACTGTAAATAATTTCAGACCATTTATTACAACGAATCGAATCGAATCGAAACGAATCTACTATTGTATAACTACCGTCATAC
>NJDC01006377.1:11697-49770 GCA_002245475.1 Calephelis virginiensis
AAAATTTTTTGCCTGTTTTATGGATGGCGTACAGCTATAGTAATGCAATCAAATACATGTATTTTTTGATGATATTGGAAGGCAAACAAACATTCGGATTTCCTGATGGAAAGAAAATCGCACCGCCTACAGACATCAAAGGTCGTAATGGTACGATTCCAACTTGAGAATCGATATGTTGGGACTCGAGCAAAACTAAATTTACCGGCTACTTTCCAAACCAGAATACTTCAACGACTAGCGCTGACGTTATGGTGGCAGGAAAAGATAAGGCGATGGTACCGATCCAGGCGAGTTGCTGCAATACTCTAGCATCCAGTCGGATGTCACGGTGCTAAAGACGGTAAGCTCATGCTCGTCTTTACAAGCTGCCTGGTACGCAGGCACACAGTCTATTCTGCAAAGGCACCCGGATCAACACGGGGAATATATGAAAAAATATGCATACATATATAACTTCAAGCCGCCTCTTGCGTTGAAGGCAGAGAAGATCCGTGTTAAATGTCAAAATCCTTACAATCTCGCTAGCTCCGTATTCATTTCTTATTTCAATCCAACCACGCCGGTTCTAAAAATCTGGTATAAAAAGCTTAATCAAAAAGTATCTTCATGCCCTTATCATCAAAGAGTTAGGCAGAGGTAAAACCAGCACGATCAGCTGAAGACACTAAGACCCATGATATGATAGGTGGTAAGCCTTTCTCCAACCGGCCAACCGGCAAATCTTACCTCGAAACCTACGAAATTATAGCGGGAAAACTCTGCTACGCGCTATGAACTACGCGGTACGAGCAATGACTGTGGTATTTCCCCATAATTTGAGTGTAAAACTAGGGCTTGACGATTTTTTTTAACATGTTGCCAAATTTTTTGGCAACCTTCTAGTTCCCCTGACATTATCAAGGCCCTTTTTTTACTTATTTGATCTAATTTGCAGAATGATTTGGGTTTGTTTCACATACGTGTGAAATGCGTTTCTTTATAATATGTTTTTCGGTTGATTAATTACACTTTAGTTGTTCTTTGCCATTATTTTTATCTATTGTTTAAAGTTTTTTTTGGGAAATGTTTCGGGTTGTGCTATTTACTTTTAGTGATAAAATAAAATACTACTATTTTGATGTTGATATATTGTATACGTTGATACAACATTCAACATTGTTTAAAATTCTGTAATTTTATATCAATTATGTGTGGCTTTTTTCGATACCTGCTAAATTATTATCTTTTAGTTTTTGAGAAATTTTGTTTGTAGTCAAGTTGAGTTCCTGCAATAATGTTATGGTAGTGATATTTGAATTTGAATTTGCTACGTTGGGTGTTATGCCTAGGGCAACTTTAGCAGTATGCTATAGTTGCCCTTGCTATTGTATCCCACTTTTTCTTTATGGGGCAGTCGCTGCTGAATGCATTGTGGTTCACACCTTCGAGCTTGACTTGGGAACAGTTACAGCATGTTGGAATCGCTTTTGCTCGAAGGTGTGGGCCACCGCAGTGACTGCACTTAGGCACTGTCTCCGTGCACATCTTTTTAGTGTGACTATATCAGAGGCACATGGAGCATTGTATGACCGGCGACTGATCCTCCACTCGGACACGCTGCATGTCTATGTGGAGGTATCCGTTGCCAATCATACGGCTCCATAGTATTGGTGACACCCGCGCAACAATGTGGCTGACGTGAGGATTTCGCGTTTTTTTTCCTGTAAATAATTTCTATTGTTTTGTCTTTTGGTTGCAAATCACTGTGAATCCTTTCATTTTGGTAGATAAAGGCCGTCTGTATGCCTTCATCCTTGTTAAAATCAAGGACGTTCTTAAATATTACTAAGGGCCTTTTGTTTGTGACATCTTCTACTGTAAGTTTCCCCTCTACAGCTTTTAATCTTTCCTTTATCAACTTTCTACCCTCTTCTGTCCTGCATCCCACTATTACCTTCCTGTCCATTGCTTTTCTTACATTTTCAACTGTCAATCCCTCCTCCTTAGCTTTAACTGTCTTCCTTACTAGCTCCAGAATTTCGTCCCCGGTGTCTATTATGTCGTTCGACGCAATGACAATGGAGTGTAGGGCGGTGCGTTCAACAAGTTTCTTGTTGGAGGCACCGCTGCTACACTAGCATGGGTCATCTTTGTCTGCGCCTCTTGAGTTTCTTGTATAATTAACTTAAATATTTCTAATTTTCCATTGTTCTCCTTTATGACTCTAGTTTTCTCATTTAGTATTTTTCCAAACTCTTCCATATTATTCTGGTATCTTCTAGGCGTATTAAATGAATTTGCGGTATCCGAGTTTCTTGTGATTTTTCTGGAGCTGAAATTTGTTTTTTGGTCTGGCTAGTTTCCGATTCATGGACAAGTTGGTGAATTTTAGTAATCGCTTCTGTAATATAGTTTTTAATATCGGTTCTAGTGTTACGGGAACTAGCCAGACTTTGCAGGGCTTTTGTTTTTAGGGCAGTTGCCTCGGCAAGCCTACTTTTATATTTAGACACAGGTGAGCCCTTAGAAATTTCTGCTTTTTGTTTATCTATAAGTGTGTGTCTATTTTCTTGTGTGAACGTGGCATTGAATTGTGATTTAGGTTTATGAATCAACTTTTTCGGTAATATATCTTTATTGTTTGTTATGCCAATTTGTGGTCTATTTGGTTGTGATGATTTGTTTCCAGATGAGCTGAACTGCGCTTTTGGGGAAACGTCCTTGGCAACTGCCTCCCATTCTCTTGTCAATCTTCTTACGTTCGTGCAAGACTGCTCGTGGTTTGAGTCGAGAGGGCTGACAGTCTCCTCACTATTTCGCGAGTTTATTTTCTTTGATAGTGGGGCACGCAGCACGCATAACCGCGGCCTATAGACAAAATGGATGTTGCAGGTGCGTCGATCTCCTGTGGCAGGGGCTTTAGGCCAATTGTGCAAATCTACCGTCTACCCTTATCTCCGAACCGCAATACGATAATGTCATTATGGCAGCAGGAGTAGGTAAGGTGGTTAATCCCTACCCAAGCAAGTTGCTGCACAGCATTGCGATCACTGGTCTTGTTTCTAATGGCCCGTTAAATCTTTGCTCACCTTTTACGAGCTGCCAGGTAGAGATCCACCGCCTTACTTATTCTTGTCAGATGTAATGACAGCGTTTGGCAGTATTGCGTTTCCATCAGGAAGGTAAGGTAGCCAGAAGATCACGGTTATATCTTACCATCAAGAGTACAAGTGTTCCTTATCTTATCGCATAATTACGTCAAAGATGTTTTAATTAATTAAACGCATAATTATGTCATAGATGTATATGTTTTTGCCTCTCTAGTATAGTGATCATTCCAAACATATTGATTTGTTTAGGGGAACGCGTTTATAAGTAAAGTATATAAAAAAATAACAAAAAGTAAATATTTAAATTATCAATTAACAAAATAAAATATACCAGACGCTAAAAAGAAACAAAATAGAAAAACAACAACAAAGTCCGATTTCGATGCGCCTTATTGTGCAAGAGCACAAAGAATTTCATAGAAAATATAATAGTGCTTATTTTTTAGAAACTGACAGCGAAGTGGCGTTTCAGAAAATAGAGGTTTAGCTCCGACTTTGATTGTTAAATATATAGACTTAGTACGTCCTAAATCTACGGTTGATTTTATGAATAACTAATGGTACTAGTGGTCACTTATTGGTTGAGATTTGATCATAGTAAATTTTAACATCTTGTTGATAAGAACGCCGTCTTCATTTCTCAAGACCAACTACTTTATTTCCAAACTTTTTCGTGCGCCATCTGTGTTTTTTTAACGTTATATATTTGTTTTTGTGTGTCAAATGCATGGTAGAGTGGGTAATGTTTTATTTACTGATTTAATGTACTTTATAAGCATTATTATCGAAAAATATTAGCGTTCTGCGCTTATCCCACACATAAATTATAAGTGTCCCAAAATTTATGCTCCTGCGTCCGCGCATTTTCGTAAAAATAGGTCCAAAGTTTTGGCATTACGTATTAATATATAGATTATAACTGTAATTTCACTTATGTTTTTATTATAAGATAGCAAACATTATCCACCAGCGAGCCCTACCGACCTCTCAGTCATATAGACCGCGTCGTAGCCGAATCACAGGAGTTGTGCTGGAAACGTTTCCATATTTCTCTTAAGCGCAAATTCCCTTAGCTCCCTACAAATTATTCAAAACAAACGGGCGGCTCTCCTTGATAGGAAGCAATTGTCGTGTTATTTCTAGATACTAAAGATATTATTGATCCGTTTCATTCTCATAGCCCTTGCATTGTCGTAGAAGTATACGGCTTACTCTATCTTCTACAACGGAACACGACAAATGTCTCACATACTTACATACATTGCATGGTACTTACATAGCGTAAAATTGTTTTTTTTTATTGTCGTCACTGAAAATTTTGTAGATTTTGCTGATGTGAATTCTGCAGCTGACTCAATAAATAGGCCAAAAATATTCTTGGAACGACCATGAAACAAGCAACTGAGGTTACCAGTTCGTTTTTTCATATTCATTGAAATTATTTTGATGTTATCATAATATTAAGTCACAAGCAACGTAACCATTTTTGTCCGCGATTGTCCTTGTCTTACGCAGCCTTGTCTATAGGCCGTCGAGGGAAGTGACTATAGTGAGGTGAGTACAGCAAGTTCTCGAGTGCAACAATAATACCAGAGTCGACGGGAGACCAGTTATGATAACACCATGTATACATTATTTAATGCTATTAATTTACCTCAATACTGTATATAATTATATTGTCTTCAAGTTGAAAAAAGAGATCGAGTTCTGATACTAAAATAAACTCTTACCGTCTTATCAATAAACTTATTATAGTACTCTTAGATTCAACCAGAAATTTCAGTCTGCACTTCACTGTGATGCAGACTGTAGTATTACCTAAACTTTACTTTCATTTTAGTCTTTGTTTATTGATAAAATATTTGATATACATTGCTACAGAACTGTAAATCAAAGACAGGAAACACATCAAGTTTCCTTTGTATCTACTGCATGTTTTAAATTTAATCAATCACAAAATATTTTTTTCTGTGGTGTTCCGGTTTATCTAGTAGAAGAATATCTGCCTCTCTGCCTGGTATAAACCGCATGTGGGTTGAGCAGTGACTGTCTCGGGTAGGAATCAACCTACCCCTAATCTATTCCATTTCTGCCACCATAGTGACTGGCATGTTCTAAAGTATCTTCACGCCCATATCCCCGAAGACGTAGGCAGAGGTACAACCAAGGCACCCACGACTAGCCGAAGACACTAAGTCCCATAATATGATAGGTGGCAAGCCTATCCATTATATTCCTATATTTCCAATCCCGACCAACATTTTATTTAATTAGAAAATTGGAAAAAATCAATTTTCTTTTTGTTGGCCGACCCGGGATTCGAACCCGGGACCTCATGTAGTCAAGTCCAACACCCGGACCGCTAGACCACAGAGGCGAGGCATGTTCTAATTTGGAAGATACACAGTAGGCTTAAACGATTAGCCTAACATCCCGGCCACAGGACAGTGACGCACTTGCAACATCTGTGGTATCTATAGACCACATTGTAGTTTTTGACTGCCTTATCACAAAAAAATTGGTCGTCTAAGAGTTTCTTGTAATTTTAACAAACCTTGATAATTTCACGTAATATATTTATCAACATATAGAGCTTTCTATCAAAAAGACCAAGTGATAGAAAAATGTAGGATAAGTTTTCTTTGACACATGCAGAACACGCACAAAGTGTTATTGATGAGAAAGTTTACGCACTACGCACGATTCGCCCGAGTTCTATTATTAAGTTCGAAATTTTTGAAAGTTACGATTCAGATCTAGTCCCATATAGATTTTACCTAAATCTTGAGGAACAAGATCTTGACCGACTACTACATAGTCGAAAATAAAATGAATGCATCCTTAAGTACATCTTGAAAGTAACACAATGGATTTTGACAAAATTTATGTCACGATTAGTCACGATAGGCTTTTTTCCAGAAGAGAATTATTAAATCGTGACCTGGTAATAAATTGGATTACTCATTTTTGTAGTTTTGTTGTGCTTAAATTGCTTAGATATATGATTACTGTGTTATGTTTCATTTCATGAGTTTTTTTTTGTCAAAAGTTCTGTAGGGTCCCAAGGATTTTACTATTGTAGCTATATCCAAAACTAATACTTTAAGTTTCGGTTATAAACCTTTCTTTACAACAAAAACCTGCTTTTCTCCATTCTAATTAAAATAATAAAAAAATTGCATGACTTCTAATACCGATTCAATTCAGAAAATGTAGAATGTTGCTACGCCGTAGCCCAATGCTACATTTCGTAGTGTAGATTATAGGTGCCGAGATCACTCAGCGGGTCAACAAACGAGACAGCAAGTTGTTTCATCATTTCCGAAGGCGGGAATGTGTGGAATGTGAATTCCGAAGGTCCGCTACACATAATATATCGGATTCCATTGTACGAGAGTGTCAGACTTTACCCGGTAAGGTTTAATTTTTTTTTAAAAATGTATATATTTTTTTATGATATTGGAAGGCAAACAAGCAGACGGATTTCCTGATGGTAAGAAATTCCCGCTGCCTAGAGACACCAAAGGTGGTAAAGGTGCGTTGCCAACCTGAGGCCAAAATGTTAGCCGGTTTCAAACCGGAACACGTTATGACGTCATGTCGGCAGAAATAAGTAAGGCGGTGGTAGCGATCCGGGCGAGTCGCATATCCTTTTACGAAAGCGTCAGACTTTACCTCTCGGTAAAGTTTAATTTTCTTAAACTGTATCGACATACGTTTCATTTAAAAATATAATATTTTGCTATGTAAAACGAGGATATGGTAAAGCATGCCATTTACCTATCTGCCAAGCAGCTCGTAAAAGGCGAGCACAGGCTTACTGTCACTAACACCGTGGCATCTCACTAGGTGGTAGAGTTTCGCAGCGACTCTGTGTTCCAATTTGGAGGATAAGGTAGCCGGTAAACTTACTTTTGCTCGAGGCCTAACATCCCGGCCCCAGGTTGGCAGCGCACCATTACCACCTTTTGTGTCTCTAAGCGGCGTGAATTTCTTACCATCAGGTTATCCGTCTGCTTATTTGCCTTCTATTTAAAATAAGGATTCCCGTGTTATTTCGGGTCTCTTGTGTAAAATAGACCAACTGCCTTCCTTTCAGGCAACTTGTGAGAGATAAGAAATGGTAAAATAGATCATTGCCAACAATACCACTCGTCATAGAGTGCTGTGTAGCAACTTGTCCTAGTAAGCATCCACTGCCTCAGCTATTCCTGCGGTCTTAATGACAGTGACATTTCAGATAGTCCGGGAATAAGGGTAGCCGGTACAAGTGCACAATTGGTCCAACATCTCGGCTACAAGAGAGCAACATACTTAAAATATCTATGGTGTAAATATGTCATGGTTTTTTTGGCATCAAAAGATTTATGTATTTGTTCGCTAATATTACATTAAACTTATATTACTTTAACCAAGAAATAGCTAACAGAGTAAGGACTAGTTATTACTTAAAAATATATTAGTCTATTAGTCTAGCGGTGTAGTGTTGGGCTTGATTTCATAAGCTTCAGTCTCCAGGTTGAACAACAAAAAGGAAACGTGTTTTTTCAATTTCTATTAAAAACAATGTCGCTCGGTTTTTTTATGTTTTCCTGGTTAGCGAAAGGCTCGCCACCTAACCACACAATGCAGCGATTTAGAGGCACCTCATTAACAAAAATATTACTTTGGGTTGGTCTGAATCTGTTGAGTAGAATTGGCTATCTGCCTCTGTACCAGGCAGCTCATAAGAGGCGAGCACAAATTATTTTCAACAAGATGAAGTGATATAGTGCTGTGCAGCAACTTGCCCAGTTACCAGCCACTGCCACCATAATGGCTTGTTATTTTTTGGTCCGGATGGTAAGGTTACCTGTACACTTGCACAATAGCCTTAATATTCCAGCCACAGGACAGCGACGCACCTGTAACATATATGGTGTCTAGGGGCCACATTTGTCTCTTACCATCAGGAGAAGCCAAAGTGTGTACTGAAAGGCAACATTTATTAGTCCCTACTTAAAAAAAAACATATTTTCTTGAAATTTCTATTGGGGCTAATAGAAAGTTTATCATTTAATCAGTTGGAAAAGTTAAAAAAAAATGTGTATCTCACATTTTTGTTATGGAATAATGATGCTTATTATTTTTATTATATTTGAAAATAGTCCACTCACAAAATACCTACAACTATTATCTTCATGTTCCTGGCCTATAAATGTTAGTTTTTTACTGATCCAATAAAAATTATACAAGCCTTATAGGTTTGTATAAAGTTGAATGTGTGTCTCAACCATGTCTCAACAGACCTGCACATCCTAAGTTATGTTTACAAACTAGATGTATCTATCTTCAAGACATATAGACAAAATGTTAAGTATTAACAATTTTGTATGGTATTTTGTATTGATAGATCACTATCTGCGACCAACTCCAGACATACTCAGATCAGTATCCATGTGATGTCCACATCTTCGTTATTATTCAGAGGCGATATAAAAATAATAGGAAGGTATATAGTCTTAAATTTATTACACAGTTTAATTTCATATTAAGGGTATTTATTCTTCTTGGTTTCTTCAGACGACTTTGAGGCTACTGCTCCGTATGGAAATATTAATTTTCTTTATATTTTGTTGACCTAAAAAATTCTTAAAATCCAAACGTTTTCTTTATTAATTACAATTCTATAAAACTTACATTTATATTTTTTTTACTTAAAGTTAGGTAACAGGCACATAGCTATCCTAAAAAAACTTTTGTCTTGTATCCACCACCTATTGCATTGTAGGACTTGGTGATAAGGCTAGTTTTTGGGGCCCTAGTTACGCCTCTGCTTACCTCTTTTAGGACATAGTCGAGAAGATCCTATAAACTTAATAGTTTTGTGTCTCGCATAGTCTTGTTAGAAAAAAATACTTAAAAATTTACTTCATGTTGGATTTGTTGTAAAATAAATATAAATAATAGTACTTATGACGCACACAAGGTTGTTTTGTTATGTTTAGTACACTGTTAGAGCTAATGGTAGTTTGTAGCGCAGTGTCCATGACTCACCGGTCCGAGCTCGATGTGGCGTATCCAAGTGTAGCTTTCATAAATCTGTGGTTGTTTGCGTGAGCTTGCAGGTATGAAACTGAAACATTGTTAGCACCAATAGGATAAAGATTGTTATTCCAAATTATAGCTTGTGTATATTATAAATGCGAAAGCCTCTCGGTCAGTATATTGCTCTATTACAGCTAAACTGCTTAACCAATGTTGGTAAAATTTTATATGCATATAGTTTCACAGCTCCATTCAAACATTTTTTTTTTTAAATAAACCAACTCAAAGGAATATTTTTTGTATAAAAATCGTTACCATTGTCTCCATAGGCCATACTATCTGATTTTGTATAAAACACAGTCGTTTTTTTTGTGTAGTATAAAATAGCGACCAAGCATAAAGCTGTCCGTTTTTTAGTTGTTTATCTATATATTAATACGCGATGCCAAAACTTGGGACCCCTTTTTATAAAAGTTGCGTGGACAGGAGCCTACAATTTGGCACACTAATAGTTTATGTGTAGGAGAAGTGCAGAACGCTAATATTTTTCAATAATAATGCATATAAAAAACATTAAATCAATAAATAAAACATTACCCACACTACCAACTTACTACCTACTTATCAACAAGATGTTAAAATTTATTATGGTCGAATTTTGACCAATGGGCTACCACTAGTTTTTATAAATAAACAACACATACCTACATTTGGAACTTTACCGTTTTCATAGTTTTGTATGGATTCGCTGCATTCAAATATTTTAAAATTGAATTTCTTAACAAAATTACAAAGCAAATCAAAATAAGTCTGCGGAATTTGAGTAAATTTGTATTGGTAAGATTTCGTTTCCATTTCTTTGAAACGGAATTCCTTAACAACCTTTGCCTGTGTGCGACGGACCTTATATCCCGTTCCTGCTATTTACAAATTATTTTTACTAAATTAGTTGGTCAGTCGACGTTTGGTCGCGGATGAGGTGTATTAATTTTTTAATTGCTCATGCTCAGATTTACTTATACGATGTGTTTGAGAGTAAACACCTTTCCAATAGCGAACGTTGTGTAGGTCGAGGGTTGCTACAACCGCCTACCTGATTAACAGACGTGACGCCCTTCTACATTGTCATAAGTGGTAGTGGTATAATCTTTGACAGATTTGACTTACGGGAAAATGAACTTCTTAATACCTTGCAATTGAAATGAAGTTAAAGATGAATATTAGTGACCTCCGTTAAGGTAAAAAGTGAGGAAGATAGCCTAGGTATTTACATTACTTAGACATATAAATAACCGTGGTAATTTGTAAATTTAAAGTGAATTCGTTCAACACAGAATGTAAATAATGGGAATAGGTATATAATTTATGTTTGTAAATAACTTTGATTCAAAATTTTAAGCACGTCTAAAATTACTATTAGTTTGCTACTTTAATTAATACTAGTGGTCACCCATTTTAAATTTAACATCTTGTTGATAAGAACGCCATCTTTACTTCTCAAGACGAATTACTTTGTTTCCAAACTTTCATCTAATATCATGTATTGGCTAACGACTATTAAGACTTTAAAGTTTAAAGGAAATTCTTGACTATTATTGTACGCGGATGAAGTTGCGGGCAAACTGCTAAAGAAGCAAGTACAAAGCTCTTCTTTTTTTTATAATAAATATAGAAAACTCTCGTGATGACCTATAGACGCCATAGATGTCTATTTTGTTGCCTGAATGTTGAAAAAAAGAAAGAAAATTATTTATTTGCGGAATATGTGTGTAAATGAGATGTGACAAAAATATTTAAGCTTATCAACATTTTCTCCAATATTTTGGTGTGCAAATACTTTAACATTTTAAAAAATATTATTAAATTACATATACTTTAACTTTTAAGCCGACTATTGGTATTTATAACTAGTTTAATTATTTATTACCAAAACGTTTTAAGACTATAATTAAATTTAACCCCGTCTATCGTAAACTACCACCGTTTCCAAACCTAGCCAGACAGGAGAAGAAACGGCGAAACAAACTCCTCCTCCTGTTAGGTATGGCAACACCATACAGTGTCATGATGGCCACAGGTATAAGTGGTGGAACATACCCGACAAGTTGCTGCTTATCATTCTACTACCGCTGGTATTACTGGTATATACCTACCCATTTAACCTATGCTCATGTCTAACTGGCTGCTAGGCAAAGCAACATAAGAAATCATGTTATTTACATAAGTTATAATGTAATTAGCGACTGTAATAGTTGTAATAAATGAGGTTTTAGGAATTCATTTCAGGCTTGACTAACAGTGTAACTAAAACTAAAACATTTTAAACATTATAGTAGGGGAGCCCAAGAGGGGATTTTTGGAATAGCTCAAGCGCGTCACATTAAGATATCGGAGATACCCTGTACCATTGTTAAATAGAGGTGCATTATGTATAAATCTGTATATAGAGGGTTGTATGTGTAATTTTTTGGCTAGAAAATATATTTAATATATTTTTTTAATAATTTGAACAAGACGTACGGGAGTAGGAGGTTCAGAAACTTTCAATAACCATGTCATAAAATATGTTAATTGTCCACTACGGCAAGCAGATTGACTTATTTCTGTCATCGGAGACACACATATATATTATTAATACCTGATGAGTTCGGCTCTGATCTAGTGACTGGAATTGTTGTTTTAGCTTCTAGACACTTCATTCACAGCAAAAAAAACCTCACATGACCTTTTTTACTCTCCACTATTTAATCGACAAAGTGCAATGAGTCCCCACAACGCTGGACTTACTACACATTTAGCATCGCGGGCTCCCATACTATTAACAAATTTCATGTCAGGAAAAGCGTGAAACGGAATCTGCTGGAACAATTGAATTTCAAAGACCTTAAAAATACAGACATTTATGTGTCTCACGTATCTGTCCCTAAAGAGAATTATTCCTGAACTACATACATTTGCGTCTTGAACGCTATCTTTTTCACTACGAAATAAAATTAAATGTCGAAAAATGAAACATTTTCCTGTTTTAAGGATTCGAAAAACGAGTTTTTTTTTGTAATTTCGAATTTTTGACTGATTAAATAATAAATGGCGTCTCTAAATACGACTGTTTGTGTGTGTGTGTGTGTGTGTGTGTGTGTTTGTGTGTGTGTGTGTGTTTGTGTGTGTTTGTGTGTGTGTGTGTGTGTCACATTTTTTATCAATTCTTGTGAGTTATCAACAGTTCATTCGATACTTCCTACGTCTGTTTGTCGAAGGCAGCTATGAAAAATAAATATTCATCTTTTGAATACACTGAAAAATGTGATTATAAAAATTCTAGCATTCAAAATATGATTTGTTATTTTTTCCATCCATTTCATCAACATTTCTTGCGCTGCAAAAATCATAAAACAAATCTTCTACCCGAGTTTTCCTATCTTCAGGCAATGCTTAAGATATTCAAGCTCTACTCCTTTATTAATGTTGATGTTTATTTTCCTACTCTGGATGCATCTCGTTGAAAATATTCTGAGGATATTTAAAATTTTTCACTAGTACTAACATTTATTCTTGGGTAGTTTTGAGTAGATCCCAGGTTCTATTATTCATATGCCAATTTTCTACCTACCAAGCGGCTCATATGAGATAAGCATATTGTATGCGTTCCCAATGCCGTGATCTTTGACTAAGTAGATAAATTCTCTGACCAGCTCCTCAACTATTTTATAACTATATTTTTCTAGTTTATAATAAACTAATATTATTCTAGCGGTTGACAGTTGCCTGCGGCGTTGCCCGCGTGGTTATGGTTTCACAGAATTATTTTTCAGAATAAAAACTCTAAGAGTTAATCAAATTTACCCTCTATGTGTGTGCTAAATTTCAGGTTCAGCAGTTTTTGCGTGAAGTTGTAACAAACAAATATAGAAACTTTCGCACTTATAATATTAAAAGGATTTACGGTATTTATTTCACAATAAAGGTTCAAGCAAGTTATATGTCAATTCTATCGCCAGACCTAGATGCAGCTTGAAGTACTAAGGGCCTAAAATTTATTTATTTTATTAATTTATTTATCATTTTTGCACACCAAAGAAAATAACTTACCTACTATAAAAGGCAAACTTATTGTCTACTGGCATTTTCCAGCAGTCAACCTTTTGGGCAGAGATTGATGTTTGCAGATGCCACACAAATAATAATAAATTGAATAAATACTTTATTCTGTAGCATTATCTAAATGATATTGTAGGTCATATAATACACAAGTATAATGTAATGTAATCTGAGGTGTCTAAGTGAAGTATATTACTTTTAAAAGTACTTTCAAGCCCATATCCTCAAGCCAAGATGTAGCCAGAGTCACAACCAAAGCACCCATGATTAACCGAAGACACTAAGTCAAACAATGTGATAAGTGGCAAGCCCATTGCCAACCGGGCACTAATTCAATCCCAGGTAAAGTTACTCTTATTAGGAAATTGAAAATATATGTTTTAATTTTTTTGTTTACCCGACCCAGGGATTGAGCCCGTGACCTCATGAAGTCAAGTCCAATGCCAGACCGCGATACCACAGAGGCGATTGTATTAATTACTAACGCTTAAAATAGAATCTGAAATAAAGTGTATTTCTTGTATTCGGGAAATAAATCATCTGCTTGTTTTCCTTTAATATAAAGCAAGAGGCGCTTAATTCTGTCATTTTGAAATTCAATGTGACATCTGTATTGTAATTGTTTTTGATTGGCGCATGGTAATCGCCTCAGGACGCAGCTGGCACTGTGACAAGAAAAAGTTAACGAGTTAGGACGAAGCGGTCGAATCGTGCACGAGGCCGTTGCACGCTTGCCGCCGCCATCTTGTTGAGGAATCGTTTTAGGGACCCACATTGTAAATTAATACATTAACCATTTTAGGTTCAAAAATATATAGAATATGTAAGTAAAATGCTTAAAATAGCATGTCTATTTATTCACCATCTCAGTAGAGCTAAAATGCGCGCGCATAAAAAATATTGCAAACACAAATACGAATACAATAGATTAAAAACCAAGTAAGCACGTTGTTATAACCATGGTATTATTAGTTACAGAAAACTGTCTTAAAGGCAAATTATAGGGGCAATAAGTAACAGTCTATCAGTAGTAAGATATCACCTCTGTGATCTAGCGGTCCGCCGTCGGACTTGACTTATTGAGGTCCGGGGTTCGATTCCACCTATCATAATGTGAGACTCAGTGTCTTCAGCTCGTTGTGGGCGTGGTAGTGGATGGGTGTCAATATGTACGTGAAGATACTTGATACAATATTAATCTGAAATTCGAAAGAAAACAACTGACTTATCTTTAGATATCAATGCATGGAGGAATCTACTGAACTGATTTTGCTAAAAACTAGCAAAAGGTTGACATTAATAAAAAAAGAAACCGTCTAAAATCTTAATCATGTATCTAGCTAATACAAAGCCGATTAAATTTGAAAAAAAGGTGTATCAACATGAAAATAAGATAAAATAGCAGCTTTAGAATCCAAATGATTTGAATTTACGTTAGTGTTAGTTTTTAAAAGAATGTAGCGTCGTTTTGGTTTTGCAATTACACAAATATTTGAAGTTATTGTGAGCGCTTTTACTAACAAAACCAAAGCCAAAACAACTAAAACAATACATACATAATTTTGTACTTTTGTACACACGTTTTATGATATTACTCTTCACAAAATATATACATACACTTAAATTTATCCAATGTAGGTATGAACCTCACTTTTGATAGCTAAAGTTGGCGTTCGAGCTAGGGTTGTCATCTTTGGCTTATGCAAAAATTAGTAGTGCCACTCGTATGCAGTTGTTTGATTTGTTGTTGCTAATGAACAAACAAAATGTTTTGTATTTTTACATTTAATACTCAGTCTGTCGGCAAAAGAGAAATAAATGTGGGAGCAGCAAGAGAGGTCTACAGGAATCGTTTCGAAACATTTGACATTCGATATCCACCGACGGAGAGATTTAGCGCATGTATATATTTTTTGTTGCTTTAACTTTGAATAAAAAAATATACTTGAGCGTATTTTAAGGGAATATTACTCGCACTCGCAGTGGTCTACATTGGTTCAAAATATTGTGTCCGTGAGTCCGGTGTCTATGTGTGCGAAGTTTGAGTGCACTTTGTATGTAGATTGCCTACTGAACATTTCTATATGTTGTGGTACCGTCTAAATACAAATATAGTAATAAAAACACGGGCTACAGAACCCTCTTCATATTATCAGCAAACGCTTCTCCATATTTTTTAACTTTATGTTTACCGTGTAGTTTCAAACGTCACTCCTCTAATTAAGTCGCAGTTGCACTTTTATATATTTTCACAATTAAAAGTTCCTCAAGGAAAATGTTTCATTTTATTCCGTTTGAAACTACAAAAATATTTCTTTTCAATCCAAAAACTAGGTTATGTATAAGGCTCGGAACACAAGAATATATTTTGCGATATTTAGATTCAAAATAATAATTGAAATGTATAGTATATATATATCCGCAGTCAAAGCGTTAAGCGTTGGTTAATATGGACTTACTAAACCATGATTCTTAAAAATTACAGCATTCCCTGTTATACGATATCTGGCTGCTAACATTTTAAAATTTGATTTCTTAAATTGTTTTGCAATTTAGACATTATTTTTTTTATAAATTATATTCACTCTATGAATTTCCTTGTTTATAGGAAAGGGTCATAACCTGGTCTACTTCGTCTATTTTTTTTTTACTAACTGCATGCTTTATTTCTCATACATTAATAGCGGCTTTGTTTTTGTTTGGTGTACAATGTTATGTGTTTTCAAAGTCTGCAAGAGTGTATTATTTAATGTACTTATATGTATGTGATTATTTTCCATCCGACCCAAAATTAGAATCATGTGCCATAAATAAAACCTACCTATACCTAAGTATATAACCTAAACATAACAATAAAAATAGGAATATGCATGACATTTAAAAAAATAACATAAAAATAATAAATTTTTGAATGTAAAGATTCTAATAGGCAAAAATTATTATATTATGAGCGATAAGTTTTAAATGAATCTCTACTTAGAATCAAATGGAAAACTTTCAGGCAATTTATAAACAGATAAATTTTGCATCAATCTTTGCAAAATACATTTAAAATAAGTGTAATAAATATTACATAATTGAATTATGCCCAAAGCAAAAACTAATATGTTAGTTTTTGAAAAGTAATACAGACTGCAGACAAACAAAATTTGCCAGGTCGGCTAGTAATTAATAAGATAATTACTAGCCGACTTGGCAAACTTTGTTCACTTGACACTCAATAATTTCTGCATATATAGCAGGAAGTGTTGGCACTAACATATGTGTATATACATTTTGTAAGATGAACTGTACGTTCAAATGTTTCTCTTCATTCCGGATTTCAAGATAATTGGACACTTTATACTGAGTATTGATTTGTCTGTCATTTCTAAACTCGGAATTTTACGACTTGAAAGAAATTACATGACGATCTTAAAAACGGTCTGCTACGAAATACAAGGGCACGTTAATGAATTATTTACATTTTACAGTTTGACTTTTTCCCGACGGGAACCCTATAATAAAGTAGTCTGTAACCTTCCTTGGAACACAGAGTATCTACCTGTCATTTTGATGCGATTTTCAGTAGATTCGTCATGAATCGCATTCGGTATACAGCCAAACAGACAGACAAACATACACAACTTAAAATGCTGGAAATGTGTTGTGCTGCACATTTAATTCTCCTTTGCTCATTTTATTTTAAATCGGTAAAAAGAGTAAAATATACAGAATTCACTTTTTTACAGGTATCTCATAAATGGGTATATAAATAGGTATAAACTATAAGTACAGCAATCATATAAAACACAGATAACAAATCATCGTATCGTTTATAAGTTCTGTTGGATACTTCTTATGTATTGTCAAAGAATGACTACTACTGGAGGTTTCACTCGTAATAAAAATCTTATTACAATTCCTAAATATTTCTAACTTACTCTGGTGTACCATCGTATTCTTCGGTGAGTTTTGTACTATCCATTTACAAAACGAAAGAGAGGTCAGCACAATAGTGGTTTTGCGATTTTGTAAATAACATCAGTTCTTTGCTACTAGTATAACCTCCAGTAATTGAAGTCTATAGTTTTATGGCTTAAAGATACCTACAAAGTCATACACTATAAAGTTTTAGTCTTACACGAGATTTTAAACTGGATGTTGAGATGTAAAACATTATTGCATGAATAAAACAGCGATGATAGCGCGTGAAAATCTTCCTTTGTAAATCGTCATAGCTCTATCTTCATATATACGACCTTACTCGTAATAATAAGAGGTTTCCACTGTAAAAGAAAATGAATTGTGAGAGGTATGAACCGAGATATTTATATCTCTTGAAATTACGTAATGTGTACACTGTTGGGAATAAGCGCCACACTTCAGTATAACATTTTAATTTAAGCGGTATTCTGCAACGTTTCGTAGTTTTCATAGAAATGAATATTAAAAATCTCAAAAGAAAAGCGCGTTTTCAATTTTAAAAATTAATAAGCGTTTTGTGAAACTGCATCGTGAAATAGAATTCCAGAAACCGGCTGTAAATTCAAAAAATATAGTCTAAGATCCGAAGTTAGGTCGAAGTTGTGTACACTGTGTATTGATAATAGGATGAAACCGGTTTTGTAGCAAATTTTTTGTATCAGAAAACATATTAAAAATGGGTTGCCTAAAAACATCCTGGACTTTTTTTTATTTATTAAAATGTTTTTATTTATTAATTGGTACAGTATTAAGATTTTATCGCGACTTAAAATTACCTATTTTGAAATAGAATTCCAGAAACCGGCTGTAAATTCAAAAAATGTAGTCGAAGATCCGAAGTTAGGTCGACCTACACTGCGTATTGATAATAGGATGAAACCGGTTTTGTAGTAAATTTTTTGTATCAGAAAACATATTAAAAATGGGTTGCCTAAAAACATCCTGGACTTTTTTTATTTATTAAAATGTTTTTATTTATTAATTGGTGCAGTATTAAGATTTTATCGCGACTTAAAATAGGTAAAAGACAAAGTTGCAGAAGTTGGGTTTCCTTTTATTTATTAACTGGATTGCTAGGTGTATACAGATAATTGTCTATGCTAGTTACTTTCACGAGATCGGTTAATAGAAAAATTAATAAGCGTTTTGTGAAACTGCATCGTGAAATAGAATTCCAGAAACTGGCTGTAAATTCAAAAAATAAAGTCTAAGATCCTAAGTTAGGTCGACCTAAACCGAACTGATAATAGTATGAAACCGGTTTTGTATCAATTTTTTTGTTTCAAAAAACATAATAAAAATGGGTTGCCTAAAATCATCCTGGACTTTTTTTATTTATTGAAATGTTTTTATTTATTAATTGGTGCAATATTAAGATTTTATCGCGGCTTAAAATAGGTAAAAGACAAAGTTGCAGAAGTTGGGTTTCCTTTTATTTATTAACTGGATTGCTAGGAATATACAGATAATTGTCTATGCTAGTTACATTCACGAGATTAGATAATGGAAAAAATTAACATATGTGCAGTTTAATTACAATTCTTATTACAATTTATGTTGAAATATAGGGTTGCCTGAAAAAAATTGGAAACCTGAAAAACATATTTTTTTAAATAATTAAAAATATTCGGTCCAGAATTTGTTTAGGCAACCCACTTTTAATATGATCGCTATTATACTTACTTGACTATAAAATATGTTTTATTCAATTATCAGCTCAGTGTAAGTCGATGTAGGTTCGGATCTTTTACTATAAGAAGTTAAAACGTATCAAAGGGAGTAAAAAATGAAAAGTAATTCGTCGTTGCGACGGAAATAGTAATTAATATGGTATTGTGGTGGAAGATTGCTTTAAAAGATTTAACCGGATTTAAGTACGTACGAGTGGGGTTTTAATTTCATCTTCCAGGCCTTTCAAGACCCGTTGATGCTATATTAAAACAGACTCGGCAGCGCTTCTGATATAATAACCCGTCGCAGCCCACCCGTACCCAGTCCAAATGGATAGGGTTATTTATATACCATTATGAAAGGGAGGCTCAGTCTATACACTTGGGTTTTGTTTGGTTTCGAGTCTGGATTTTAATCGCAGTCTTGGAAAATTTTTAACAATAGGAATAGATACATACTACTAAGTATTTTTTATCTGTGCATTGTTGTTCCATATATCTTTATTATGTGATAAAATATCGAACAAGCGCTGGACTCTCCTTAAGGTAGGAGATAACCGTCACCTATGGATGTTGTAGATGAGTCGCTGACTTGTGGCTGAGGTAGGCCAATTAATAACCACTGTGAACCAAATAATAACACCTTTTGATCCGTGTTCATTAATAAGATGACTTGAGTTTAATATCGAATGTATCTTTCCTCACCGTGTATGTAGGCATTTTTGTCATAAACTAGCTGACATGATAAACTTAATTTATTGATAATTACAGGACTAATACCCGTATTCAAGAAGCTTGCTTGGCTAAGTACTGAAAAAACGCTGCGCGAATTATGAAATTTAGCTAAAGCCATCCAAGTTATGAACAATGCTTAGAACTGATTTTGAACTGAATATTGTTCATGAATTGGATGGCTTGAAGTATGAAACGCTAACAAAATGATTGCTCTGTCTTAAAACTTTGACAAAATTGAGACTTTTTCTAAAATATTAAATAACAATGTGCCCAGTGTATCTTACAATTCAGTCATATCAGCGTTCACATTTGTCTAATTTTAGCAATAAAGTATTGGTACCATGCAATTTTGTATCAGATTGAAGACAGACATCAGTGATACAGCCCCGACAAATATTTTACGTCCAACTATGGGCTCATATCACTTTTACCACCAGATGTATTTTGTTTGGTGTCAGTGTCTTAGCTGCAAGCACTTAGATGATCTTTACCTTAAATTTTGAGTTTTTATAACCAGAGACAGATCGTTAGAAAATTCTTTATATCACCATTCGCAGTTTTCGTGATCCGTGATGGGAAAATGTCCATATCCCCGAAGGGGTAGGCAGAGGCACAAGGACGACGAGGGCACCCGCGACTAGCCGAAGACACTTAGTCCCACAATGTGTTAGGTGGCAAGCTTATCGCCAACTGGGCATATATCCAATTCCAGCAACGTAAATTTTATTAGAAAATTGAATATATATGTTTTCTCATATTTTTTTGCAGTCCAATGCAGAGATCAAACCCGGAACCTCTAGAAGTCAAGTCCGACGCCAGTCCGCTAGACCACAGAGGCAATATTACCAAGGTGCTTAAAATAAGAACATACTTTAATAACATAATTTAAAAAAACATAAGAAACACAGTCATTTCCAAATTGCGTGAGTCATACAGACCCAACTGTGCCATTGCCGGGTTAATTAAATTTAATTTTAGTAAATATATCTTAATGTTATACGAGACGTTGGTACTTCTGATCATAATCGTTGAATAATATTGAGTAAGAATTCTACTTATGAATTCCTTAACATTAAATTTAAACTTTACTGACATTTACATTACATTCGATGAAAATATTAAAATTGAAATCAGTTTTTCTTATGGTTTGACTGCTTTTGAGTTAATTTTACAACTTTAGCAATTTTTAGCATTTAAGAAAGAAAAAAATCACTTCAGATTGGTATTGAATCCGCAACCTTCATCTCTCTCTGAAGCCAACGAGATAATTTTACTGATAATATTCACGTTAAGTTACATTGTGGTAACTGAATGTGGTTATTGGAATAATGAGTACGTGGCTTTTATTTTTAAGAGTAACCCGCTTTTCCTAATGCTACAGCATTGAATATTATTTTACACTAATATCAGGAGACGAGACGTTGGTTTAAATTATCCTTGTATTTATCAAAGAAAACACCAACTCATTAGCCGCTTCTCGTTACACTGATCGCGTTTAGCTTTTCTTGAAAACCCGTAATGTATTTAGAATAAAATTCAACATATTTTTTTTCGAAATGACAGGCTAGCCGAATGTAAAAATGTTTCGCTGCGATATGTTCTGATGTTAAGGCATTAAGAAAGAAGCTCTGCCAAACGAATAAATATAAAGTATCTTCACGCCCATATCCCCGAAGAGGTAGGCAGAGGCACAACCAAGTCACCCACGACTAGCCGAAGATACTAAATCCCACAATGTGATAGGCGGCAGGCCTATCGCCAACTGGACACAAATCCAATCCCGAGCAACATTTTTTTAATAGAAAATTGGTAAAACCAAATTTTCTTTTCGTTTCCCGACTCGAGATTCGAACACAGGACCACATGCAGTCAAGTCCAACACCTGAACCGCTATTAATAATATATATAATAAATTGACCGCCTCGTTGGTCGAATGGCTAGCGTACACGCCTAACTACACCGACCAACCGCGAGGCTCGGGTTCGATTCCCGACGGGGACAGGCATTTGTGTGTCGAACATTTAGATGTCTGCATTGCCGGGTCTGGGTGTTTATTAAATTTATTCTGGTATATATTTAAGTATTTCTATGTATTATGGGCATGCTCCGCTGGTTCGGTCATGTGGAAAAAATGACAGATGAAAGATTGACAAAGCAGATATACAATGCGAATGTGGATGGATGTAGGTACCAGGGGAGATCAAGGCTGACATTTCACGATCAGATTGGATATTATCCGAGGGTGCCTACCCCGTCAGGGACTTGGCGTGAAGATATGTATGTCTATGTATTATCACCGTTGACTAACACCCATAATTCAAGCATGTCATTTGCTTACTTTGGGTGTCAGATTCAATTTGTGTATTAAGAGATATTCATTAATTAAAGACAACTAATTAAGAAATAAAATATGATTCCTACAAATATTATAAATGCGAGTGTAAGTTCATTTCTTACTCTTTCGCGCGAAAACTACTAGACCAATCATCATGAAACTTTATGCACAAATTCTAGGAGATTTTATAAGTAACATATGATACTTTTTAACTCGTGTCCGGGCTCCTTTGTAGAATAGACCATCTGCCTTCCTTGCCAGGCAGCTAGTAAAAGGCGAGCATAGGCTCACCGACACTAACACCGTGACAACTTACTAGGTGGTAGAGTTTTTTTTTTTTAATATCTAGTTCCCTTGATGCAGTCAAGGACTTTTTGTATCTTTTGTCATTTTCTTCTCTTTCTCTCTTGTTGGTGGTACGTCTCTCTTGTTGGTGGTAGAGTTTAGCAGTGACTCGCCCGGATTGGTACCACCGCCTTACCTGTTCCTGCCGCCATAACGTCATGACGTGTTCCGGTTCGGAGGGTAAGGTACGGTAAACTTGCTTTTGCTCGAGGCCTAACATCCCGGCCTCAGGTTGGCAACGCACCATTACCGCCTTTGATGTCTCTAGGTGGCGTGAATTTCTTAACATCAGGAAATCCGTCTGCTTGTTTGCCTTCCAATATCATAAAAAAAAAACGTATACGCGACTGCAGCCGCAAGTAAATGATAGTTAATCAGTTCCTGTTACAGTGAGTTAAAATATCAACAGTGAGTTAGTATCTTTGGTGTTAACTATGGCCATTAGTCAATACCAGAACGAGTAACTATAATCTAAATATATTTTGGACTTGTTTCCCCTCCGCTCCCTGCACCCCCGAGCTCGCCTAAGCCCGTCAATGTGATTGATACGACAACTTCTCAACTGTCGACAAATTTCCTCCCTACACTACAAGATAATGTGACCATATATTTGAGAGAGGTTTGCGATAGTGTAACATTATATTCAGAGTTACATCTGAATCACCAATTAAATAAAAAAAAAAGTATCTTCACTCCCATATCCCCAAAAGGTTAGGCAGAGGCCCAACCAGGGCACCCATGACTACCCGAAGACACTAAGTCCCACAATGTGATAGGTGGCAAGCCTATCGCTAATCGGGCACATTTCCAATCCCGAGCAATTTTTGTTAAATTAGAAAATTGGAAAAACGCAATTTTTTTGTTGCCCGACCCGGGATTCGAACCCGGGACCTCATGCAGTCAAGTCTAACAACTGAACCGCTAGACCACAGAGGCGGTAGACCACAGAGACCACAGATCACCAACAAAATTTTGAAAAACGTTTCGGAACCAATACACTAGTCTTGACGTATGAAAAAACTAAAAATTAATAAAAGCAATTTATTTATTAGTAATGATTGGTTATTGCGTAAAAAAAAAACAAAGCATAAAACTGATTTCCACCGACCGCAGTTGCATTCGCAGGCTGGTGACGTCACGACTCGTACTAAATAAGTACGATATCACAAGACAAGTGAAGCATTTTTGCGCACTGTTTTAATTGAATGTTTATAAGAGTACACATTACAATTAGGAAAAAATATTCTAAATAACAATAACATTTAAACGTTTACCCCCTTGTACTAAAATTTAAGCGGTCCGTTCAAAGTAACTATGTAAACGAATCTCTATTACCCTAGTGCATTACATGTGGATGAATGGAACGATTTCGCTAATAATTATTTTTGGACTACGTAAATTATTGTCAAGAGAAGATTTTTATGACGAGAAAAACTAGGAAAACTGCAAGGAAAATAGAAAAAAATTACTTTTTCCATATTAATTGTCAGTAGCTCGCAATGTCAAGTGATACGAAGTTCGCTGGGTCAGCTAGTAATCTTATAAATTAGATTGCTGTATTGGTATCTATTTAATCTCTAATAAGCTTAAAGTATTTCTTTAAAGTATCTTTATGCCCATATCTCCGAAGAGGTAGGCAGAAGCATAACCAGGGTACCCACGACTAGCCGAAGATACTAAGTCCCACAATGTGATAGATGGCAAGCCTGTCGCCAACTGGGTGCATATTTAATCCCGGGTGACGTTGTTCTTTTAGGAAATTGAAAATATCAATTTTTTTGTTGCACGACCCGGGGACCGAACCGGGACCTCAAGAAGTCAAGTCCGACGCAGGACCACTAGACCACAGAGGCGATAAAGTATTTCTTTCATCAGGAATTTGCGTTTCTATAACGAAAAAATACCATGATATACTAAAAGCTGTGGTAAATCAGCGAACTCAGCATCAACACTTTACTGAAGCAGAGACAATACAGGAAGACACAGGTCTGCTAAGGCTTTTTTAGGGAGCTGGGAGAACTGGGAAAGCCATAAACATCCATGTCTCTAACATACGCATTCATGTCGCTTATTGCAATTGTCTGACCACGAACAAAAAGTAATAATCTTTAGGTGGTAATATTTGGATTACCTTTAAGAGCGCAATTACTCCCAGTTAATAAACTTTATACACTTTGCTAGAGAAAATCTTTTTTTTAAAATTGATCGATATTCTAGAACTGTAAATGTTTAGCATTCGCAACATAAACATCTTGAAAAATCTAAAAAAATCATTACTATAAAATTTAAAAGCCTTTCAGAGAGCTTGAACAAAATTTGGCATGTTCCTAACGTTTCGAAACCCCAACTGCATTTTCAATTATTTTTGGAATTCCCTCTATTCCATTAAAAAGTTTGCCTTAATTATACCCAAAAGATTGGTTTACCCTCTGTGCCAATACTTTATAGTTATGAATGAGATAATAATTTCCCACGAATAGCTGCAGCTTCAGAAATCTCACATTGCTGGCTTTATACAAAGACAAAAATAAGTTGTGTATTACAATAAATACGTAAATAGTGAAACTATTGTAAATCATAATTTTTCGTGATGTTTAACAGAAAAGTTTCAATTCAAGAAAAACTTTATATACCGAGCATTGCGCGAAGTACAAGCACTGAGATCTTCAGGCAATCACAGCCATCACAGCGAGGCCGCAGGCCAATATAACGTCCGGCGAAACAAAAATCACGAAAATCGGAGTATGAAATTTGCGACAACATCCAGTGGCTTTTTTATGGGGCGTAACTAGATATCAATGAATGTAACAGAGAAATGTGACGGCAAATTTCTAAGTAAGTTTTAGAGTAAGTTTTTGTTAAAAGATCCTTATGTCGAGTTGTTTCAAAATTCGTCCTTAAAGTTTGGTGATCCTATTCCAGTTACGTCATTTGATATCAATCTCGCCTGATCGGGACACGTCAAACTGAGCTTTATAAGAAATGTGTTGGGTACGATGGGATTCGTTTGAGCCTGAACGATGGGCGTCTTTCGAGTTGAAGATATGACCCACAATCTGACATAGTAACGCTATGTTAAAGGTAAAAATCTATGTATTAAAATCTAGGTAGGCTTGCAAGGATCGTGGCATTTGACACTCGATAGTCTCTGCGTAAGGACTTTTAGACGTAAGAAAAATATGATCTGCTATAAGTTTTAGTCGTCCACATCTATTTTTTTAATTGTCTTTAATATGTAAAAATCACCCAAAAATATTTAATGTCTAAATTACAGATTTGTTTTACGTATAGAATATATGGATAAGCTTATAAAATTATAAGTGTATATTGTAATATAAACCACGACCAGTACTAACCCGAAATATAATTAAAATGAAATAAAAAAGGTTATCCCGTATAGATATTTAATTTTTTTGTAATATGCGACGGTCAACGTTTGAATTCCAAATCCAATGCAATCCAAATGTATGATACCAAAATGTAATTGTCATACCATAAAACCAAGATTAATATCACAAAGTTTAACCGATGATGGATTACTTATTCGTCAAATCTGAAACTCTGAGAATAGATTTTAAAATTTTAAATTAAGAATTCAAATACCTTTTTCACACCGAACCGAGCCTCGCGGTTGGTTGGTGGAATTAGCCCGTCGACCAACGAGGCGTTTAATTAAATACTCTATATTATGTTATGGAATTTTATCATCACGTGCCACATATCAATTGCGAGTCAGAGCAACATTTATTCCGTTCATAGACGAATATTTATTACTTCTTCTTCTTCTTTTATAAAAATGGCTTTCGATCGTTTTTCACGTCTATTTTGCTAATGTCAAGTTAGGTAATTCTTTTACAATATACAGTCATTAGTCACTATGTATGTACAAAGTTATGTCAGGTCTTGAGTAAAGCAGTGGATTCGTTACTCAAGCTCATCTAGTGAGATTTGACGTCAGCGAGGAAATAGACGATACATTAATTTCCAAATCTGATTCCCAGCTAAATTAACCAATTTCACTTAATATAAACATGAAATTCAATAATAATGAAAAAATTATGACCACCCTCATTCATGATGGAGCCAAAACTCCATATTTATTACGAATGATATTGAAATAATTCGAGGACAATTCAAAGTAGCACACCTAATACCGGTATCTCATCGTATAATAAACCCAACGAGATAAACCGTGTAACCGATGCCTTACAAATTATGCAAAGGAAGCATCACTTTGCTGAAAATGCTTGAAATAATTAATGCTCTCAAAGGATCAACTGATCAATAATTGAAAGAAAACATTGATTTGAAATGGCAGAAACATTTTAATTGCATTGTTATTTATTTAAAATCCAACGGGAAGTGAACACAATTTCTCGGCATTTGACTCGAGTGCTCACAAAGAAGCGAATGGCGGCGAAACCGGCGAGGTTGTCTCGTTAGCATCACAAAGGCGATTTGTAGCCCTAGTATGGACATCTATCGATTAAGTGTCGTCTATATATCGAATGCGACTCTTAACTGCTTTATAAAATTTTCACTAATTATGGTATATTTGCCAAATTTTGGCTTCTGACATCATCAGTATGTAAGCGTAGTATGAAAAATAAGAACTGAGTGATCAATAAATCTACGTAAAATCCAAAATAATCTTTACGACGGGGCCTTCGAGAATAGAGCTTACTAATTTTTGAAAGGACAGCAATGCAATGGTGAGTGAAAAGTGTTACAGCCGTTCGTGAGTGGCACCATCAGGTTAAACGCCTGCTCGTTTGCTTTTTAAAAAATGGCGTTATAAAAATACTAAGGTGTTATGGTAAGGCACTAGGGTCTTGAGATTCAGATTCAAATATAGATATATTCACGTAGGCCATAGAAATGATATTTGTGCACGTCGACATTAATATAAAACTACCACCTTATCGGAATCTCGGCTTGAATTGTTGGAAATCGATATTAGTTAATTAGTCGATAGATTTTTAACATAGTCCAGTACTTTAAACAGTTTTCGACATATTTATTACGACAAAAAATTGATGAATAATAACAACATTAAGATTGTAAACTTAATTCATCAGGTATACATTTTATTTTAAACAACTTTGAACTATTACAATAATTACTTTTTGAAGACAGTTGAAAGGTTATAAATTACTTGGTAATCGAGTTTCGTAAATTCTATTCGAAGTCGATACATATTAATAATAGATGTGCCGTTCGATGTTCTGCACTCCGGCAAACAAAACAGCCTGGACCTGATCTGCTACAATGCGATTTATTTGAAGCAACAATAAATCCTTAGTGCTGAGAGCGTGTTCGATCACTCGGTTCTGTAAACACTGAAAAGTGCTTTATTTAGTCGTAACGTTTTTAAAATCTTTTTCTTTTTACATCTTACAAGTTAATATATTTTTATTTTTTACCTTTGTTGTTGTTTCGGGTTGTTTCGTTATTATAATAAAATAATACGTAGATTACATTTGGATAGATAAAAAAAATAGACGTTTTTATAACCACTGATTATCGTTAACACGTGAATACCATTTTAACACATTATACCTCAACTTTTAATAGCATGTAGATACTTTAAGATTATATATATTAAGGTATTCAAATTCGGTTGTTACATCATTTTAGAGCAGCTAAACAACTAAAAATCGCTTTTAATTTCTTTACCACGTCGTAAAAAATACATTATTGAAACAAAGCTAAAGTTTGGTGCAGTTTTAAAAAACAACGAGCGAGGTAAGCAACACATTGGCTTAAAAAGCACTAGATGTAACTCAAAAACTGTTTGTTGTATCTTGATCATATTTGTCCTAATACCTCTCTTAAACTATTTTTCGAAAAAGTTTCATCTGAGCACATGAACATACAGAAAGAAACTAACATAAAAAGGGTACCAATGATTTGCATATTAAAAAAAGTATCTTCACGCCCATATCCCTGAAGATGTAGGCAGAGGCACAACCTGTTCACCCACGACTAGCCGAAGACACTAAGTCTCACAATGTGATAGGTGGCAAGTCTATCGTCAACCGGGCACATATCCAATACCGAGCAACAACTTCTTTTATCAGAAAATTGGAAAAACCACATTTTCTTTTTTTGCCCGACCCGGGAATCGAGCCCGGGAAACCAAGAAATCATGTCCAACATCTGGCCCGCTAGACCACAGAGGTGATGTTTGACTATTTGATGAAAGACTTGATTATTCCTTTTTTTAAAGGTGGAAAATGAGATTTTAAAACATTTGACAGAAAATATCATTTTGACAATCAATTTGACAAAAATACTGGCGTTGATGTTGATATCAATGTCACAAGCAAAAAAAATGTTAGACCGTTATATTCTAAAAGAAAAGAGAATCTAATGTAATTTACTCAAGCAACAATAAACTACAGTAGAAGGCAATTTCCTGTAGTTATTGGTTATTAGAGCAGAAAGAGTTGGTCGATCGCGAACGTCACTAGGTAATAATGTTCATAATAGTATTAAGGAAGCAAATTACTATATTCTTCGAAGGCATTAGTTATCGACATTCTATTTGCTCTACGTATTAACTTGTCTTCGAAGTAAATTACAATCAAATTTACTAAGGTTTTTTTTTTAGTTTTTTTTTGTCATTAGCATTAGAATTTTGAAACTAGTGAAGTTAAAATTTGCATAAGGGTACCCGATTTTAAGGAATTGGGCGTTATTTTTCTTTGGTTATTCAAAATTATCTAATATTAATTGTTAGTCGTCAAAGATAGTCTCGTTACTAAAGATTATTAAGTAAGAGTTGGTGGCAATACGCAATACCCTAATTTCTTCATGACTATTACATTAGTGCACTTTAACTGAACTTAATCATTGTACAAAATGCCACCAAAATGGACTAATTATAAACACGAAGTTCGATAATTATGAAAAAACTACGGCCATTTTTCTGTCAGTAGCGCCAAAACTTCCTCGTCCTTTTTTTTTAAACTAACGACTTCCACAACTGAGGCCGTATCATGAGTTTACGCGGCTATATTTGCTATTCGGTGTCTCCGTAAACTATTTGTATGAACATTTTGGACAGCGCTCTACCGGTAACAAAAGGAAATAAATTTTAAGGCCAAATAGCTACAGATATCAAAACGTATATTACCGAACGTAAATTGTAGCATACATACATACATATCTTTACGCCAAGTACCTTAAGTGTTATAGAGAATAACGAGTGCCAGACCTCAAGTTCCTGACAAACCTGTCTGGCTTCCTTCACATTTGTAGCAACTCATGGTAAAGACTTTTAACTTAAATTATTTTAAGTCATAGGGCTTTTGACGCCATCTAGAGAAAATACGGTCGCTGTATTTTCGTAAATATTGAATTTCGTATTTATATTAAGTGAAATTAATCAATTTTAGTGGCATTTTGTACAATTTAGTTCTGAATTACATGTAGAATCATGAAGAAATGCTTGTTCTCTGATCGCTCATAAAATACAATAAAAACTAAAAAAAAATTTAAACAAAACAAAAACCGCGTGTATTTTTGATAATCGGAAAAAATTAAAAAAGTACTTATCGATTTATTTTTGCAGCGACATCGGCGCAACGACCCTATGCGTATCGTTTACAAACGCAGTCTTTTTCGCTATTATTATAAGAACAGCGTTATTCGATCCACCTCCACTTGTTTTGTCCCTGATTTTGCCCGGGGCGGTATAATGAGCGCGTCCAAATGGATTTGGTGCAAACTTAAAGCGCCTGCTAACGATTCTTTTCCTCTTGCACTCCACGTGAAATATCGGATCTATTCGCACTACCACACAACGTTCATCGTTTAATATTGCTATCATAAGAGTAAGTATCTTCAAAAAAAACCTTAGACATTTATAAAATTTCTCTCTCCCATTTGTGTATTGTAATAAAATAAATAAAAGTAAAATGAATTCATTTAAGTACTTGCAAAACTTGTGTGTTGAAAAGTTACAAAAACCTCAATCATATCAATGTAATCATCGTATCATGATGTGCAAATAAAACAACTTTTTTTTCAAGCAACTGTGAAAAAAGTTTGTATACTTATTAGGCAGCGACAATAATAAAAATCGTATCAATGTAATCATTGTATCATGATGTGCAAATAAAACAACTTTTTTTCAAGCAACTGTGAAAAAAGTTTGTATATTTATTAGGCAGCGACAAAAATAAAAATCGTATCAATGTAATCATTGTATCATGATGTGCAAATAAAACAACTTTTTTTCAAGCAACTGTGAAAAAAATTAGTATATTTATTAGGCAGCGACAAAAATAAAAATCGTATCAATGTAATCATTGTATCATGATGTGCAAATAAAACAACTTTTTTTTCAAGCAACTGTGAAAAAAGTTTGTATATTTATTAGGCAGCGACAATAATAAAAATCGTATCAAAGTAATCATTGTATCATGATGTGCAAATAAAACAACTTTTTGTTCAAGCAACTGTGAAAAAAGTTTGTATATTTATTAGGCAGCGACAATAATAAAAATCGTATCAATGTAATCATTGTATCATGATGTGCAAATAAAACAACTTTTTTTCAAGCAACTGTGAAAAAAGTGTGTATATTTATTAGGCAGCGACAATAATAAAAATCGTATCAATGTAATCATTGTATCATGATGTGCAAATAAAACAACTTTTTTTTCAAGCAACTGTGAAAAAAGTATGTATGTTTGTTAGGGAGTGACAAAAACCTCATTCGTATCAATGTAATCGCCGTATTGTGATGTGCAAATAAAACAACTGTTTTCAAGCAACTGTAAAACTATATAGTCAAAAAAGTTGTATAAATACACATTTGAATGAATTTCAGATATGCAAATGAACTAAGCTTATGAGTGTAGTGTAACTACAAACTGTGTGAGTTTTTTATACAGATCCGTTGTTATTTGGTTACTATAAGCTACCTCTTACCTAAATCTCCAAATCCCTACCTCATTCGTCCAAAATTCCTTAGAAAATATATGCAACTTCTCTGGACCTTGAACCATAAATATCTTAGTCTTCAATCTATGAGGCGGATAAAGCACCTCATCTTTTTTGAATCCAGAAATCATTAACGTCGCTTTAAAATGAAGTAATGATAAAATTGTTGTTTGTTATTGTATCGTGGGTATCGGTTACTCAATATTTTTTCTATAATTTAAGACTCAAAGAAGAAGGGGTGATAATTAAAATGTATATAGAAACAGACGCAGCTATATCACGTATTTATTCGAAGATTTTTTTTATGTTATAGGAAGGCAAACAAGCAGACGGATTTCCTGATGGTAGGAAATTCACGCCGCCTAGAGACAACAAAGATGGTAATGTTGCGTTGCCAACCTGAGGTCAGGATGTTAGGCCTCGAGCAAAAGTAAGTTTATCGGCTACCTTACCCTCTGTACCGGAACACGTGAGGTTATGGCGACAGGAATAGGTAAGGCGGTGGTGCCAATCCAGGCGAGTCGCTGCAAAACTCTACCGCCTAGTCAGATGTCACGGTGTTAGTGATGATAAGCCTATCTTAACTATCTTAGTTATAAATATCTCATTAATATCTTCGTAACGAAAATAAAATGTTAGTAAAATACTCCAAGCCCATGTCCCCGAATATGTAGGTTCAACTAAACCATCCACGTCTAACCGGAGACACTAAGTTCTACAATGTGATAGCTGAAGAAGCCTATTGCCAAGCGGGCACATATCCCATCCCGGGGAACGTAATTTTGTATTAAAAAAATAGGAAACACACCAAAACAAATGTTGGTTGTTTCACCAGGTGATCAAACAAATTGACTCAAGTTCTACATAGGACCACTACTATGTATTTGATTAAAGAGGTTACATATCATTCATCATTTTGGGATTAGTGGCTTAGATTATAAATGTCACACGAATCCCTCCGTAACGAAACACATATGTTAATTTTTTTTTTTGAATCACTCTAATGTTAACCTGAATGTTGATGTCAGAGCCTATACTATGAATTGGTTTAGATTATGTTCGGTAAATTACTTGTCGAAATCTATGACAATTTTAGTACTTTTTGTTACCAATAGAGACGCTGTTCAAAACGTTCATACAAATAATTTACAGAGACATTAGCGAGTATAATAAAATGACAATCAGTAAACTCGTGGTAAGGATTCAGTGTTATGTTCGCATTTGTCACGCCGTTAGTTAGATAAGTTATCTAATCGTGGCGGCAAAAACCCTAACGGTCCGTTTGCATTTTGACTTGTGTTAAGCGGAAGTTCAAAGTGATTAGTTTATTATATACATAAAAAGCCCCGCATTAATCGTAGCCTGTATTACAACGATTAGTACACAAAAATATGCATTACTAAATTTATTATAACTTAAAAAATATTGATTTGATGAATTAACTCCTTTTTTTAAGTCAGTAAAATATATAACTAAATTGTTGCCTGAATATTTGAAATATTACTAAATTTATTATAACTTAAAAAATATTGAAACTTAAATATTAAAACTTTTTTTTTAAATATTGATTTGATGAATTAACTCCTTTTTTTAGTCAGTAATATATATGAATAAGTTGTTGTTTGAATATTTGAAATATTTAACTTAAATACTAACATGTTTTGTTTTCATGGTAACATATTTGATACTGACCTACCTACACTATAAGGAACGTGGTATAGAGATATATATGTATGTATATACTTGTTCCAGTACAATGCGTGGATATTAACTGGCAGCGTTCAACATTGCCCCACTTCTCAGAGTTAATTAATATTGTATTGTTATAAATAAATTGAAATTGTAAATGCAGATGCTTGTCTGTCTGTTACGCTTTCTCGGCTAAACCGCTTTACTGGTTTTGATGAAATTAAATAGACATACAGATAAAGAAATGAGTTTAAATTTAAATTTATTTTTTTTCAAAAACTAACTCCTTAAAGACTACATATGTAGCTAAAAGTGAAAAGCGTAGCTATTCTAATCTCTTATAGTCCTAGGTAAACAGGTAGTTTCTTTCGCTCATGTTCCCGAAGAGGTAGACAGAGGGACAACCAGGACACCGAATCCGCTAAAGACGCTAGTTATTTGTATTTCATTTATTTTATTCCTTACTTTCTTTTTTTTAACTTTTACGTTTTTGGAAACCCATTGTGGGTCTCTAGTTAAAATTTCGATAAACAATGCTTCTCGCGTTAGTATTAATACAGTTTTTTTTTAATATGTGCGTTAAAAAAATATCTTTTAAACCCGAATGTTTCTTGACCTATACCTGAGAAGTTCTTGCAGTGAGTATAGACGACAAAGTTAAAGCTCAGTTGCACCAATTAAATACACAGGGCATACCGGCACGTCGACTTTGGCCGGATAATTATGGCGCCAAATTTATATAAGTTTCACATTGTACACACCGATCCACAAGGTTTTTTCATGAATGAATATTTTAACGTTTTTAACGTTTAAATATTTTAAAGTTTTAAAGTTCTTAGGAACTGCACAAGTAATCAGAATAATAAAATTCTTTGCAAGCAAGTGCAAATTTATGTTTAGTGTATGTCTCTGTGTGTGTTTCTTTGTAGCATCACAAATTAATGACAGTTTTGAATGCGGATTATTATGCCGGCTTTGGGCTAGAAATATTGTATCACCTTACATTAAACTAAACTACTGTAACAACAACATTGGCTTTTAAAATACTATATATTTGTCAGTATTGTATTGCGATAGAATAAGTATCTTTACGCCCATATCCCCGAAGAGGTAGGCAGAGGTACAACCAAGGCACCCACGACTAGCCGAAGATACTAAGTCCCACAATGTGATAGGTGGCAAGCCTATCACCAACCGGGCACAATTCCAATCCCGACCAACATTTTTTTTATTAGAAAATTGGAAAAATCCAATTTTTCTTTTTATTGGCCGACCCGGGATTCGAACCCGGGACCTCATGCAGTCAAGTCCAACACCCGGACCGCTAGACCACAGAGGCGATATACCACAGAGGCAAATAGAAAAAACATTATTGAAATAAAACTCTTTAATAAAAATATCAATAAATTAATAAATCATCCCATATGTACTCGGGCAGTTGCACAAAACTGGCTTTGCACTACAAGTGCATTAGATGTATATGCCAATACGATAACCCAATACCTAATCCTCGCTCAATAAATGTTCTGCCAGGCTAAGTAAGTAGTTCCCATAAAAACAAATATTCTATTAATATTATAAATGCGAAAGTTTGTAAGTATGGATGTATGGATGTTTGTTACTCTTTCACGCTCGAATGGCTGAATGGATTTGTCTGAAATTTGGAAGACAGATAGATTGTGACCTGGATTAACATATTGGCTATTTTTAATCCCGATCGCACACCGGGTTTCTGTAAAAATGCGGGCGAAGCCGCAGGTAGCAGCTAGTCAAACATAAACTGAAAACTTATTTATTAAATAACTTGGAAGGATATGTTAATATTTTGTATAAGGACGCAGTACCGTTACTTAGTTATATTGTAATACTTTGTGATAAATTAATCTTATATATAAAAATGTAACCAACTTTGGTACTTCAACTTTATTTGTTAATTATTGTTTCAGATAATGAAAACTCAATATTCATAATTAAGACAAGACAAAGTATGTCATGTCAGCTAGTTTATGACAGAAATGTGCCTACATGAACGGTGAGGAAAAGATATTCGATATTGAACTCCGAGCATCTTATTAATTATTAATGAGCATGGACCACACTCACAATGTATCGCCTCTGTGGTCTAGCGGTCCGGGTGTTGGACTTGACTGCATGAGGTCCCGGGTTCGAATCCCGGGTCGGCCAACACAAAGAAAATTGGATTTTTCCAATTTTCTAATAAAAAAAATGTTGGTCGGGATTGGAAATGTGCCCGGTTGGCGATAGGCTTGCCACCTATCACATTGTGGGGCTTAGTGTCTTCGGCTATTCGTGGGTGCCTTGGTTGTACCTCTGCCTACCTCTTTGGGGATATGGGCGTGAAGATACTTACTTGCTCACAATGTCTTATTTCGACGCGAAGGGTAGAGTAACAACCTACAGGGCAATAAACTTGCACAGTAATTGCCCTAAGGTTTTCAATTGGGCTATCTTAACCACAAGTCAGCGACTCAACTACATCTGACGTGACGGCTATCTCTTACCTTCAGGAGAGTTCAGTGATTGTTCGATATTTTATCACATAATTAAGATATATGGAACAACAATGCACAGATAAAAGAATACTTAGTAGTAAGTATCTATTCCTATTGTTAAAACTTTCAAGACTGCGATTAAAATCCAGACTCGAAGCCAAACAAAACCCAAGTGTATAGACTGAGCCTCCCTTTCATAATGTATATAAATAACCCTATCCATTTGGACTGGGTACGGGTGGGCTGCGACGGGTTATTATTTCAGAAGCGCTGCCGAGTCTGTTTTAATATAGCATCAACGGGTCTTGAAAGGCCTGGAAGATGAAATTAAAACCCCACTCGTACGTACTTAAATCCGGTTAAATCTTTTAAAGCGATCTCCCACCACAATACCATATTTACTATTTCCGTCGCAACGGCAAATTACTTTTCATTTTCCACTCTCTTTGATACGTTTTAACGTCTTATATTTTTTGAATTTACAGGCGGTTTCTGGAATTCTATTCCACGATGCAGTTTCACAAAACGCTTATTAATTTTTAAAATTGGAAACACGCTTTTCTTTTTAATATTCATTTCTATGAAAACTACGAAACGTTGCAGGATACCGCTTAAATTAAAATGTTCTACTGAAGTGTGGCGCTTATTCCCAACAGTGTACACATTGCGTAATTTCGAGAGATATAAATCTCGGTTCATACCTCTCACAATCCATTTTCTTTTACAGTGGAAACCTCTTATTATTACGAGTATGGTCGTATATACGAATGAAGATAGCTATGACGATTTACAAAGGAAGATTTTCACGCGTTGTCATCGTTGTTTTATTTATTCAATAATGTTTTACATCACAATAACCAATTAAAATTCTTGTGTTAAATTAAAACTTTATACTTCTGACTTTGTAGATATCTTCAAGCCATATAACTATAGACTACTACTGAACTACTACTACTAATAACAAAAAAATTGATGTCATTTCCAAATATTGCTGACTCACTCTAGTGTCCTGATCTCTCTTTTGTTTTGTGCATTGACATCACAACACTCCCAGAAAAGAGGTTAGAGTAAATTAGAAATATTTGGAAATTGAAATGAGATTTTTGCCAGGAGTGTAATCTCCAGTAGTAATATATGACCGCCTCGTTGGTCGAGTGGCTAGCGTACATGCCTAGCTACAAGGACCAAGGCTCGGGTTTTGTTATTGATGGGGGCAGGCATTTGTGTGATGAACATTTAGATGTCTCCATTTGAGGGTCTGGGTGTTTATTAAATTTATTTTGGTATCTATTTAAGTATTTCTATGTATTATTGTCGTTGACTAACACCCTTTACACAAACATATAATATGCTTACTTTAGGGTTAGATTCAATTTGTGTAACTTGTCCATGGATATTTATGTATTTATTTATTTACAGCTTGCTTTGAACATACATACGAGGTATAAAAAACCCTTGTAAACAATACATTAAGAAAAGTCTTCATGTTATTACGAGAAGAAAATTCCAGTGTTTAAATAATTTGTTATGTGTTTTATATGATTGCTGTACTTATAGCTTAAATACCCAATATATGTATAAAAGCTAATTCTGTATATTAAAAAAAGATTTAAAGTAAAACAAGCGCAGGACAATAAAGTGGGCAGCACAACACATTTCTAGCATTTTAGGATTTTTGTATATTTGCCTAACTTTTTGTCTGTGTCTGTCTGTGTCCCAACCGCGATTTCTGACAAATTACTGAATCGATCGCAAAGAAATCGCGGAAAATATTTAATTCTCTGTTAGGAAGGAAGGTTCCAGGCTACGAAATAAAGTCAAACAGTCAATATGTAAATAATTTATTTGATATTTTCCATCGTCGGCGCTTGGTAAAACTTCCAAATATTAATTCCCATTATAATGAATTTATAGTTACACATCAAAAATAATATTGTTGAGTAGTTTAAGTTTTAGCCCTGATGATGCTGTATAAGCGAAACCGGTAGGCTACTAATTACAAAGTAATAAATTATAAGTGATAAGTAAAACAGTACAAGTGTTTCTTTCTTTAAAAATATGTAAATAATTCATTCTCATTCTTTTTTTTTGTGGCACACCTTTTTAAGATTGTTATGTAATTTCATTCAAACCGTAAAATTTGTAGTTTAGAAATGACAGACAAGCAAACACCACTCAGTCGAATAACTTGAAATCCGGAATTAATATATTTATTTATTTCAAATATCCCTCCAGTGTATGCAAAGAGTATTGAGTGTCGAGTGAACAAATGTTGCCAGGTTGTCTAGTAATTATCTTATTAATTAATAGCCGACCTGGCAAAATTTTTTTGTCTGCAGACTGTCTTACTTTTAAAAAACGAACATACTAGTTTTTGGTTTGAGTGTCAATCAGTTATGAGATTATTCGATCTCCAGGTCGGGCAACAAAAAATAGAAAATGTATATTTACAATTTTTAATATAAACAAAGTTTCCTGAGATTGGATATGTGCCCGGTTGACGATAGGCTTGCCACCTATATCATTGTGGGACTTAGTGTCTTCGGCTAGTCTTGGTTGTGCCTCTGCCTACCCCTTGGGAATATGGGCGTGAAAATACATACATACATACATACATACATATCTTCACGCCAAGTCCCTTACGGGGTAGG
>NJDC01006384.1:0-30592 GCA_002245475.1 Calephelis virginiensis
AAAATCTGTCTACTTTTTTGCTTCCAATATCATAAAAAATGCTCTGGAAAACTATTCGTTTCTTCATAAGCGTCATTGGCCATCTCCATAATAAAATATGTTATTATTTATAGTCTTATATTGTTCCAAAATCCAACATATTCCGTCTAAAATTGTCCGAAGTTCCACGAAATCAAAATAATTCAATGCGTGTATTATAAAAAATTCATAAGAATACACAAATACGCCATTTTAAATGGCTATTTGTTGCATTTTGTCATTGCATATAAAATCAGCTGTTTGAAATTTAGTCAGCCATTTTGTTGATTAAGGTTTTAAACAAGGGTGCGAGGTTGTTTAAAGTGACAGGTGTTTAAGAATATATTTAAACAAATGATTAACTCTAAATAGCTTTTATGAATAAACATTTTTTTAAACATTATTTAAATTGGTGATTAAAAGTTAAACGACGTTTATGAATAAGCCTGTTAGTATATGATTGTGAAATTTACTTTTGAATACTAATTATTTTATAGCGGTTTTCGATTAAAACGAAGCTATCTAAAAATTAAAAATTCCAACATCGTTTATCTTCCTTAAAACCTCTTACTTGCTAAATTTCATGATAATCGTCTAAGCCGTTTCCGATATTCAAAAAACATTTTACGTTGTACTTGTATTAGGTAGATTATTTGAAATACCTTTTTAGAAACTTAGTCTTGGTCCTTCTAACAAAATAAAAACATCTATGAATAAAAATACATAACGAAAATACAGGTTTCCTTTTATAAAATAAAAATATTGTCAGTATTGGCCAAGTCTTTCAGGGCTATATGCGATTACGATGCCTTTGTGGCGGAACGACATCAAAAACCGCTTAGTTAGTCCCAGAATACTACCTTGGGGACCCCTCGTGTGTTTTATTTTGCTCGTGTTGTTAAATATTACCTCTAGTGCTTTTACATTCCGGCGAGGTAAATATCTCATGTTTACCCGTATGGGAGGCCATTTTAAAAGTGCTGTATATTTATGAATTTTAGTTAATTCATTCTATACTTTCATTATAGTTTAAAGAATGTAAGAGCGTGTTTGTTTATCCTTTTATGTCTCAATAGAGACGTGTAAGAGTCGAATTCTGAAGTGAAAACTTCTTTTTTTGGAATGAGTAAAAACTTCTATACTCGCGTCAGGACACGTGACCTGTTTGAAAATTCGTTAGACGGCGCAGGGCGCTTGCGCGTATGTTCGTGTTGTCATGTTTTTACACGATAGCGCAATAAATGCCTATTGTATTCTACCACATAAATGACAGTACTTTCATACTGATAATTAAAGCCATTTGAGTAAAATTATTCCCTAACTATTCCAAAATACCAAAAATGCACAACGTTAATATTCAAGTTTTCATTTCTGCTGGCACTCCCGGAGTGCAACTCGTCGTTTTTTTAGTATCGAAATTAATGATTACAACATAAATAAAGACTACTTTTTAAACTTAATTAGGGTTCTTGCATCTGGCAAAAATTAGAAAGAAAAGAAAATATTCTTATTCACGTTACAAAAGGCTCTTGTGACGCGTCTATATAACAAATCTTCGGATTTATTATATACACCGGATCGGATCGCGGCCACATACTGAAAAGAACCGGCAAGAAACTCAGCGTGTTTTTTTTCTCGTTTTAAAATATGTGTACAATTATCAAAGTGAGCTGAAAATTCCCAATAAAATTATTTAATTTGCAATTTTCCGCCAAAAGTCGTCATTATATTTTGGCGGATAATTGCAAATTAAATAATTTTGTTCGGATTTAAGTATGGATTTCCGCAAAGTAACGCCTACTGCTATCAATTTTTATGATACAGTATGTTTATATGGCATGGGGAGCAATTATCGATTTGAATACGTAGGCGTAGTAGTGGGAAATATCTCATTAGAATTATTATTCTCATATCTATTAAAATCGGAATGTGACAACCCTATCGCCGTCTGGTAGTACTTTAGTAATTTCGCATTAGCGGATTAATCCATTTGTGCAGACATAAGACATAATTAACTGTAGTCTAGCGGTTCAGGCGCTGGACTTGATTGCATGAAGTCCCGGGTTCGAATCCCGGGTCTGGCAACAAAAAGATGGTTTTTCCAAATTTCTAATAAAAAAAAATGTTGCTCGGTATTGGATATGTGCCTGATTGGCGCAAGGCTTGCCACCTATTACATTGTGGGACTTATTGTCTTTGACTAGTCGTCGGTGACATGGTTGTGCCTCTGCCTACCTCTTCGGGGATATGGGCGTGAAGATACTTAACTGGTAGAACGCTGTGCTATTCGCCCGAATTGTTGCTGTCTTTTTCTGTTGAGGGTATTAAACGTAAAGGAAACTAGGCAGGTCTACATGATCGCGACTCTACCTACTTATAAGAGTTTGCTTATATTATAAAATTTCATTGTCATAAAACTTAAGTATGGCAAAAACCAGCGCAATCGATTGAGGAAAGTTCCTTGAAAATTGATCTACAAAATTCCACCCAGACAAAAAAAAATACTTTGCAAGTATTATTTTAACGATATTGGAAGGCTATCAAACACACTGCTTTCTTGATGGTAAGAAATTCACGCCGGCCTAGAGACACCAAAGATGTTAATGTTGCGTTGCCAACCTGAGGCCGGGATGGCAAGCTAGCAGAAGTAAGTTAACCGGCTACCTCATCCTTCGTACATGAATACGTTAACGGTAAGCATTGACGTAATGGCGGCAGAGATAGATAAGGCGGTGTACCCATCCGAGCAAGTCGCTGCATAACTCTACCATCTAGTCAGATATCACAGTGTTAGTGTCCGTGAGCCTTTCTTCGCATTTTACGAGCTGGTTGACAAGAAAGGTAGACGGTCTATTCTGCAAAGGAGCCAGGACCAACAAGAGGATTAATAAAGACCAAGTTAGAAAATGTTTGTAAGAATCTGTGTATATGTATATAAATTAAATAAAACAAAAAGGTTATATAAATATAAAACTATTTAGTTTTGTAGTTCTTCACCCATATTTATTTAAATAAACTCAATGTAATTAGTTATTGCCAGAGTCTTCACCATAAATAAATAAATAAATTGCATTGGACAAATTACACAAATTGAATCTAACCCCAAAGTAAGCAAATTATATGCTTGTGTTATGGGTATTAGGTAATGATACTAATACATAGAAATACTTAAATAGATACCAGCATAAATTTAATAAACACCCAGACCCAGAAATGCAGATATATAAATGTTCATCACACAAATGCCTGCCCCCGTCGGGAATCAAACCCAAGCCTCGCGGTTGATCGGTGTAGTTAGGCATGTACGCTAGCCACTCGACCAACGAGGCGGTCAATGGTCAATAATCAATGGCGGTCAATAAGATGGCATAGATTACGTTCCGTAAGTTACGTGTCGAAATCTATGAAACTTTTGGTCTAAAAACGTGTTTCACTTAGTTACTGATAGAGGCGCTGTTTAAAGTTTTTATACAAATGATTTACAGAGACGGTAGTGAGTATAGTAAACTCGACAAGCTCTAAACTCATGGTAAGAGCCCAGGTTCATGTTACATAACGCTTCAGTAGGCGTGATATTTTAATAACCAGTTTTTGTAGCAATTAAAACTTACTAATTCGTTATTTTTACTTTGTGCACGGCCCTGTTAACGTTTTTATGTGCTCTGTTACTTTAAAACTTAACTTTTAATGCAGTTGTGTTTAATCAAAACCTTTTCATAAAAATCCACTACTCAATCGCCTCTGTGGCCTAGCGGTCCGGGTGTTGGACTTGACTGCATGAGGTCCCGGGTTCGAATCCCGGGTCGGCCAACAAAAAGAAAAATTGGATTTTTCCAATTTTCTAATAAAAAAAAATGTTGGTCGGGATTGGAAATGTGCCCGGTTGGCGATAGGCTTGCCACCTATCACATTGTGGGACTTAGTGTCTTCGGCTAGTCGTGGGTGCCTTGGTTGTTTGGTTTACCTTTGCCTACCTCTTCGGGGATATGGGCGTGAAGATACTTTTTTTTTTCCACTACTCAATACGGGTTCATGGATAATTTGCACGAATTTATATCGCAAACAAAACTACCAAATTTGAGATTACTTGATAAAATTTTTTTTTTTAAGGCAGATAAAAAGTACGTACAGTAGTATTATTTAAATTACGCGCTTCGGCTTAAGCTAAAGCTTGTCGAATATATTCAACAAGCTTGGGAAATCCGAATGTATTTTAAAGACATAGAGTTGATATTACATAATTAATAATTACGCCTTAATTTAGATTAGGTCAGCCAATTTAAAAATAAAAATATAAAGTGTAAAAAGAGTAAAAAGTGTAAAGCCGTAGCGCATAAATTAAATAGCAGTACTGTCTCGTAAGAGGCGAGCGTAGACTTACCGTCACTAACACCGTGACCTCTGGCTAGGTGGTAGAATTTAGCAGCGACTCGCTTGGATTGTTACCACCGTCTTACCTATTCCTTACCTATTTTATAATCTGATAAATATAAATATATTCCTGGACAAGTTATACAACTTTAATCTAACCCCAAAGTAAGCAAATTATATGCTTGTGTTATGGGTGTTACAAATAGATACCCGAATCTTTGCTTTATTTTACAAATGTCTGCCCCAGTTGGGAATAAAACCCACGCTTCGCGGGTAGTCGGTTGGTTTAGCCGTGTAGACTAGCATCTTCACCAATGAGGCAGTCAAACAAAAACTTAAGTCAAATTTGTAATATCGCCTCTTTTATCTAGCATATCGGCATTAGACATGACTTCTTGGGGTCCCGGGTTCGATCTCTGGGTCGGACAATACAGAAATAAGAATAATGTATTTTCAATTTTCTGATCAAAATAACGTTGCCCTGCCGCCTATCACATTGAGGGGCTTAGCATCTTCAGATAGTCTTAGGTGATTGTATCTTTGCCTACCTGTTCGGGGATATGGGCGTCAGGGTACCTTACTTTTTTTTATAATACACTATTGTACATAAATGTGTACATAAAAATCCAGTAAATCATTTCGCACCTGTATTGGAAATTATTTCCTGGTCTTCTACACATTTAGTATCCTGGGCTCCCCTTTTATACAGTATTAAGTCCATATCCTTACACTGGTGTGAATAAATTTGTAAATAAATAAAATGCAAGTAAATAATTTTACAACTTTGATTCCAGTAAGGATATTTACTGTCTCAAGCGGGTCATATATTTTTGTATATTGATTTGTTGCCCTCAGCTGGCAGGATTTGCATGTTTCTAAAGAGCATCTCTTTTTATTCCAACATTCATCTCAATATTCTCAAAGTTCCAAAGCGAATTACGGATTTGTGTAAAGAGTGTATACTGCGAGAGTTTAGGGATATAAATCTTACTTGGGGGAGTTTTTTCGTTTTCTTGGCGTGCTGCGCGGGTCATTAGTGTGCTGAGTAGTTAATGTTACATATTACGAGGGCTAGATCATAGAGGCAAATGGGTAATGGTTAGACGTCGTTTTGTTATATCTTTAAAATCGACCTATATAATATAAGTATTTCAATTCATTCATTTAAGGAAAAATCAGGTGCTTTAAACAGGTAGCGTAATATTTTGTTCTAGCCATCTGACGATTATCTTCTTAGTATATATGAATTACGTGTCACGTTGTTTGTCCGCGATGGACTCCTAAACTACTTAACCGATTTGAATCAAATTTGCACACCGTGTGCAGTTTGACCCAACTTGAAAGATAAGATAGCTTATATCTCAATTTTTAATCAAAAAAATTAACATCCGAGCGAAGCCAGAATAGGCAGCTAGTATTTCCTATAATTATTTAGATAGATAGTCAATTGACGTTGCCTCTATAGTGTAGTGGTCGGGCGTCAGACTTTACTTGTTGAGATCCCGGGTTCGATCGTTGGATCGGGCTACAACAATAGTTAGACGTTTTGCTATACCTTATAGAATCGACCAATATTGTTCAACGTATATATAAAAAAAATCAGTTGATTTAAAACAAATTGCATAATATTTTATTTCGGCCATTTGGCAATAATTACAGGAATATAATCATATTTCCTGTAATTATTTAGATAGATATACCTTTGACGTCACCTGTAGTGTGGTCCGTCATCGGTCTTATTTTCTTGAGATTCTAAGGGTCAGTAGTGTGCTGAGGACTTAAGGCCCCATACTTACTCAGCCACAAGAGCCAATCAGCGCACTCCCCCGTTCCATGATTACTATGAAATATTGCGCTCTAAAGTAAATGTCTTAAGCGCCAAATCACTATTTTTGACACTATAAAAGTAATTTGAAAAAAAATATAAAAACTGAAACAGTCATCTTTTAGGTATAATACTTATCTATGTTTATATTAAATCTGGTGTCGATATTTTCATAATTGAAGTAGACAGTTGGGTTTTGCTTTCAAAAAAGGGTTAACTTTTTGATTTTTTTCTATCGAGCAAAGTGAAATGAATCGTGTTTTGGAAACACTAGTCTTATAAAGCATATTAATGTTAATCTTGTGTATTTTTGTCGCCAAGATCCATAATTGCTTTGTATGAAAAAAAACTGTATATTGCTGACGTATTTTAGCATACATGGCCCCTTAATGTTACATATTACGGGGGCTAGATCATAGAGGCAAATGGATAACGATTAGACTTCGTATTGCTTCAATTTTGACATGATTTTAAGGTTAGGTTTTAGGTGGGCAACTATTGTAATTGTAAGTATAGTTTTTAAGAGCATGTCAACAAAAAACAAAAAACAAAATTACCAAATTGAAATTACTTAATACTATTTTTTTAAGGCAGATAAAAAGTACGTACAGTAGTACTATTTAAATTACGCGCTTCGGCTTAAGCTTAAGATTGTTTATATGATTGAATATATTCGACTAGCTTTGGAAATCCGAATGTATTTTAAAGACATAGAGTTGATATTATATAATTAATAATTACGCCTTCATTTAGATTAGGTCAGCCAATTTAAAAATAAAAATATAAAGTGTAAAAAGAGTAAAAAGTGTAAAGCCGTAGCGCATAATTTAAATAGCAGTACTGTCTCGTAAAAGGCGAGCGTAACCTTACCGTCACTAACACCGTGACATCTGGGTAGGTGGTAGAGTTTTGCAGCGACTTGCCTGGATTGTTACCACCGTCTTACCTATTTTTCCTGACCTATTTTTATAATCTGATAAATATAAATATATTCCTGGACAAGTTATACAAATTTAATCTAACCCCAAAGTAAGCAAATTATATGCTTGTGTTACGGGTGTTTAAAAGCATGGCAGCTGACAAATTTAATTCCAAGACTTAATTTTATTAAATCTTTGATTGGGGCTCACATCACCACCAATATCAATGCTTTAGGTGTCTACTGGTAACACGTTTATTTAACAACAAATATTTCCTATCGCCAATGTGGTCTGGTAATTCTTGCTGGAATTGCAGTAACAGCTTATTTTTTTTTAAATTTTTCTTCGCATATGGAATATTCCTTAGAAGAATAGACCATCTGCCTTCCTGCCAGGGAGCTCGTAAAAGGCGAAAAGACGCTTAACATCACTGACACAGTGACATTTGACTAGGTGGTAGAGTCGCCCGGATTGGTACCACCGCCTTACTTATTCCTGTTGCCATAACGTCAGCCCTTGAAATTGACTTGTTCCGGTCCGGTGGATAAGATAACCGGTAAACCAACTTTTGCTCGAAGGATAACATTCTGACCTCAGGTTAGCAATGCACCATTACCACCTTTGGTGTCTTTAGGCAGCGTGAGTTTCTTACCATCAGGAAATCCGTCTACTCGTTTGCCTCCCAATATCTTAAAAATATTTCTATCAGTCTGCAATTATTTAAAATAGGTTAGTTAATTTTTTTAGTTAATTTGTGCATAAAATACAAAAACAATATTTTAGACTTTGATGTAATAAATTAATGAATAATTTATTAGGCATCAATACACATTAGAACATTAATTATTCTTGTTTTATTCAGTGAAAGCTTATAATATTATCATCAGTCACAAATTAGTTGAAATAAGTTAATTGCTTTGTGCATAAAATTACAATTAAACAACTTTTTCGAGTTTTGTCAACTCAGAATAAATAAGTAAGTATCTTCACTCCCATATCACAGAAAAGGTAGACAGAGGCACAAACAGGACATTCACGTCTAGCCGAAGACATAACCCTCAATGTGATAGGTGACAAGCCTATCGCCAACCGGTCACATATCCAATCCCGAGCAACATTTTTTTATTGGAAAATTGGAGCTGACCCGGGAATCGAACCCGGGACATATGCACACAAGTCCAACACCTAGACCTCTAGACCACAGACTTTTTCAAGTTTTGTCAACACAGAATAAAGTTTAAATAATACGCTCAGTCCAAAACGAGCTCCATAATTTATGGAATTGAAAAGTATTTTGGGTAAACTAGCTGGCAGACTTTCAATACGTTTAGCTTCAATATGCTTCAAAGGCCACTTTTAGCTAATACATCGCTTTAATGAAAACATCCAATATTTGATACAACTACTTCAACAACTTTTTGAATTTCAATATCAGATTATTCAATTTTCGAACAAACATATCTTGGAAAAGGTTTATAGGTAAACAGAATTAATTGGAGAGTAAAGAAGCAGACAGATTGACGCTGCCTAGAGACACCAAATCTAGTAGTGGTTCGTTGCCAACCTGAAGCCGGTATGTTAGGTCCCGAACAAAAGTAAGTTTTTCGGCTACCTTATCCTCCGTATACACGACAACAGCAAGCACTGCCGTTATGTCAGAAGGAATAGATAAGGCGGTGGTCCCAATCCAGGCGAGTCGTTGCAAATTGTGGTGCTAGCGACAGTAAGGCTATGCTCGCCTTTTAAGAGCTGCCTAGTATAAAAGCAGATGGTCTATTCTGCAAAGTATATATTGCCAGGACCAGCAAGGGGGAAATATTTAGCTAATGTATCGTTATAACAAAAACTTTCTAATATTAGAAGTCATACTTTCTACACAAAAATTAAAATCCCGCTGTTCCTTTTTGTTAAAGTTTTGCAAGAGATCAAATAAAACATAAAGTTCGCTTGTTGTATTTAGAATCATTTAATTATGCACAAATAAGCAAAAAATGCATATTAATAGCATGCCATTTAAAGACTTTGTTCATAAAGTGCTTACTTGTAGTGTGTAGAGAGCTTTAGTAGTTTACTAGTATGTAATTCACATTTATATTCATTTATTTATCATATCCTAAATTAAATACAGACACTATCTATCCGAGGTTAGATGTTTAACTTACTTCCGACTCCTCATCTCACAAACTACATGTTTTATTATTTTAATTTCTGTCTAAATTACATGAAACTAAATCTATAGTTAAATAATATCCAACTACGGTTGCTCGTTTTTGGTAATTGGTAACATTTTTTTAAAAATATAAGTATGAATAGCGCTTTGTTTCTTTTTGGCGAACTACGAATAGTTGAACTTTTGGATTTCTTTTCATTGATTATAGGAATCGGAAATTAGATTGTACTTTGTTGATGAAATTCGAGAAATTAATATTGAAATGAAATGAAATGAAAATTATTTATTTGCGGAATATGTGTGTTAAAAAGTTGTTATAAAGATATTTAAGAATACAACATATTCTACCACATTGTGGTGTGCAAATATTTAGTCAATTTTAAGAAGTTACATATTTCTATAAAAATGTACATTTAAATCACAGCCAAAACATTTTATTTATTTATGAACATAAGTTTCATAATTTATTATAAATTAATTTAAAGGTAGATTAATTTTTAGTCCTATCTACCGTACACGTATTGAAAGTAATTTTATTAAAAAAAATTGTATTCCGCAAATAAATCATTTTCATTTCATAAAAAAATCATGTTCCGCAAGTAAATAAATCTATACTAAATTATGAAGTGGAAAGATTTGATTTTTTGTTTGTTTGTGTTTTTGTTTGAAATATATAGGCTCCGAAACTACTAGACCGATTACAAAAATTATTTCACCTTTAGAATCATTACTCCTGAGTGACATAGGCTTTGTTTCATCAAAACCGATGCAGTAGAAGCCAAGTGACGTAGGCAAAGCTGCGTAGCACTGCTAGTTCATTATAAAAAAGGACAATATTGCTTATTTTGGCAGGCTTGTACTAGGAAAACATAACAGAACAGAAACTTGTTAAGGGCTAATAAAATCGGCAACTGCATTAAAGAGGGGAGTTTGGAAATACGTTCAACCAAATTAACGGGGAATTGATCAGATTTCCGAGTTTAACGGAGCGTGAAGACTATCGCAATGCCAATCAGAGGATCGTCCCCAACTCCAATAGTGATTCCCTTTCAAACTCATATACAAGTTAAAATTCAATAGGGGGATTCAACAGAGGTATGAAAACTCGATGACTGTATATTTTAGGAATATTTCACGTACGCACTTTTTAATCAACGCTTGTATTTGTTCGCAATTTAGTTTATTTAAAACATTGATCTTAAACGAATTGGTTTCAATAAATATAAATTATATAAAATCTGTGATATATTATAGTTTCAATAAATACATCTGTCTGCCCAAAAAGGGAACAATTTTGCTTTTTTTTTTTGTGCTGGTTATTGTCAGAAGAAAGTTCGAAAGAAAAAATATATAAATTTAGCGAAACATTAGTCTTAAGATATATGTTATTCGTATATTTTTTGACAATTTGACCATGGTATTCACATATATCGATATTCTGACATTTTATGTCGTTTGACATCACTTATAATTTTCAATTTATTTTTTTCTAAATTGTTTTTTTCTTTATTTTGACATATAATTTTATTTTATTTTTTAATACAATGTCATTGTTCCAATTAACTGTAATCCCTTGCTTAAAACACTTGCTGTGGTATAACTTTGTTGTGGTTTATTTACTGTTAACATTTTTATATGTGGGTACCGCCAGTAGCATCCAACCAAATAAGTATTGAACGTCAAATTAAAACAGTCCTTTTTATCTTTAGTTTCGAAGCCCTGATGATGCTGTAAAAAGTGAAACCGGTTGGCTAGAAAGTAACAAAAAGTGTTAAATAAAGTATATTGTGGGTAAGTACAAGTGTTAACTACAAAAAAACGTGAGTATGTGTAATGTTTTATTTTTTGATTTAATTTACTTTATAGGCAATATTATTGAAAAATATTAGCGTTCTGTACTTCTCCTACATATAAACTATAAGTGTGTCAAATTTGATACTCCTATGTATGCGCAATTTACGTAATCCCTTGCTTCATACATTAATATTAAGATAGACATTTTTTTTGAAAATTGGTGAATTTGCTGTTTTGTTTAAGGCAAAGGACTAATAGCGTTCTGTAGGAATTACCACAAGATTGCCATCTAATCATGGTCACGATAATAAAACAACAAACCGACACTTCCTTTTTACAAGCATCTTTGTAGCAAAGCTTTGTGCAAAGAAGTTTAAGAGCTGTCAGTTGTTCTACGGGATAAATCCCTGGCTGTTAAGTTCTGGCTATATACCAGAAGCTTGTGTACGAGTCTAGATAAATCGTCTTAAAATTAATAATAAATAAATAATAGTAATAAATATTCCTGGTCAAGTTACACAAATTGTATCTAACCCCAAAGTAAGCAAATATGTTACGGATGTTAGTGAACGATTCGAATACATAGCAGTACAAAAATAGATACCGGAATAAATTTAATAAACACCCAGACCCGGAAATTAAGACATCTAAATGTTCATCATGTATACACGTTTTTGGAACTAACACTTGTACTTATCCACTGTATACTTTAAATGTTCATCACACAAATGCCGGCCCTTGTCGGGAATCGAACCTGAGCCTCGCGGTTGATCGGTATAGTGTAGGTACGTGCGGCGTCTACGCTAGCCACGCGACCAACTCTTAGTAATAACTTATAAGTTTGCATGTAAAAATGTGAACATTACATTCTCTTTATGTTCCATTACAACACGACGTACTTATCGTAGTACTTTTATCTTGGAACCATGTATAACATGTTAAAAGTTTTCAGACTAAGCCCCAATTCACATTAAATTTTCAGTACAGTAGGTCGAACTACTTTTCAGCCGCTGTATGTTATAAACTTACACATGTTTAGAGTCGAATTTTATCCAACTTTTTTGTTCGTCACTGTGATCTAGGTATTAAGTGTTGGCGGTGATCTTATAGGGATAAGATACGGGTTGTTTTCGTAGGTCGGAAAAACATAAACTCAAATCGCGATTTTTTCAATTTTGTAATAAAGAACAGTGTTACATGGTATTTGATATGTGCTTTACTGGTGATTCCTGCCGCCATAACATCATGACGTTTTCCGGTTTGAGGGTTAGGTAGCCGGTAAACATACTTTTGCTCGAGGCCTAACATCCCGGCCTCAGGTTGGCAACGCACAATTATCACCATTGGTGTCTCTAGGTGGCGTGATTTTTTTACCATCAGAAGAGGGGACACGAGGAGCGCACACAGGATGGTGGGCCAAATGGCCCATGATGTTATGGCGGCAGGAATAGGTAAGGCGGTGGTACTAATCCGGATGAGTCGCTGCGAAACTCAACCACCTAGGCAGATGTCATGGTGTTAGTGTCGGTAAGCCTATGCCTTTTACAAGCTGCCTGGCAGAAAAGCAGATGGTCTATTCTGCAAAGGAGCCCGGAGCTTGATTGCTATTATAATATTAAAAAATGTTGCTACATCCATAGCCATTATTTACGTTGGATTATAATGTGGCTACGTAGATAAGCAACGTAACCTACTTCCTTGTTTTTACTGAGCCCCGTCGGTAAGGTTTGAAAGACTTAAAAAAGTACTATCCGTGCGTGAGTATGAATACGTAATATTCTTATCTACGCATACAAGAGGCTCAGGAAATTCACATTTACTATTTTTTGCAACAAAGCCTTTGCTCTACTTTTTTACTATCTATGCGCAGATATTTAAAACCTACATGAAACTTTAAACTCGACTTTTAAAAACTTTTGTTGTACATTTTTTTTATGTTTTAAAAGAATAAATTAATTTAAACAAAGACTGGCCTGGCAGTATATGTAAAAGGAGTCGTAATAAATTGTCAAGCGTATAACTAAATTTAAAATATATTAGTTTTATATATATCTACATTACTTACAACTGTAAAAACCGACTTCAATTTCATGAAGTACATTATTTATGTACCTACACAAAAATTTATTATTTTCTTTGGACTCTTTTTTTAGACTTGTTGAAGATGAGAATATTTTCAAACAAAAAAAATATTATTTGAAATTTCTTCAGAAATGACGTAGAGATTGATTAACATACTTACAAAAAATGTAGGAGTCGAACATATAACCTATTTTTATTGAAATCAGTTAAAAAGGCGCTTTAATGGCTAATCAGCAATATTTTTCTAAAAAGCAATGTTTAATAGAAATAAGGAGAAAGTGCGATATTGTTAAATAATAAATCTAATCTTTAAAATGAAGGACAAAATATTATTACATTACGTTGGCTTGTTCAGCAGCAGTTATTAATTCGAATAATTATTAGTGGAGTTAGGCCTCCCCCAAGGCATATCACAATTCTTATGCTAGCTTTTCTCTCGAAATTTTTTACCCAACTGCAGTATTGACCCGAGGTTAACATTACCCTGAACAACTTTGCCTCCTATCATATATTGGCACTATAATTTACCTTCAGCTAATCGTAGGTGTCTTTGTTGGACCTCTACCTACCTGTTGAAAATGAAAATAAACATTATTTATTTGCGGAAAATGTGTGTTTAAAGTTGTTACAGAGATATTTAAGAATACAACATATTCTACCACATTATGGTGTGCAAATATTAAATAAAATTTAAAGAAGTTAAATGTTTAGTTCATCAATACAGACTTGAAACTATATATTTAGTTACCATTACCACTTTTGGGGTCAATAGGCGAGATGTAGATCTCACTATTCAGGTATGTCTGCCCGTGTTGGTTCGGATCCGCTGATTAGAATATACCATCGGCCTCTCTGCAAGCCAGCTCGTGAGGGGTGAGCACAGGCTAGATTAAAGGTTTATACTAATAAGAAAACCGCCTCGTTGGTCGAGTTGCTAGCGTACACGCCTAACTACATCGACCAACCGCGAGGTTCGGTTTCGATTCCCGACGGGGGCAGGCATTTGTGTTATGAACATTTAGATGTCTGCATTTCCGGGTCTGGGTGTTTATTAAATTTATGCTGGTATCTATTTAAGTATTTCTATGTATTAGAATCGTTGACTAACACCCATAATACAAGCATATAATTTGCTTACTTTGGGGTTAGATTCAATTTGAATAAAAAACAAAAAAAAAGATCACTGAAGAAAGAGATCTGTGCAGCAACTTGCTCGGGTAGATAACCTCCGTCTTGCAATTCCTGCCTCCATAACGACTCTGTCGTAGTCCGGTTGGGAGGGTAGGGTAGCTGGTACACTTGCAAAATTAGCCTAACATCCTGGCAACAGGACAACGATGCACCTGCAACATCTATGGTGTTTATAAGCCACAGTTATTTCTTACCAAGAGACGACTCGTGTGCTTGTTCGCAGATCTCTTACATTAAAAATCTGTCTGTTTCTTCCAATCCTATAAAAATCTGAATGAAAACTGCAACTTTTTATTTTTTAAGTTAACCTATTTATTAAATACATCGTCTAGTGTAGACGACCTAATTATTTCCCCGACAACATTTCGTAAAGCGTCATGTTAAAATACAGCATGTTTCACTGTTCTCTCCTTAATTGTATTTTTAATTGGGTATCTTCCTGGGTAAGTTATAAGTGGTGTTTACGTAGATGCAACGTATATGTATTTTACTTCCACGTACTCTATAAGTTTTACTTAACGTGCATACACATTTACGTAAAAGATCACGTATAAACTTGACTTGACTGCATGAGGTCCCGGGTTCGAATCCCGGGTCGGCCAACAAAAAGAAAATCGGATTTGTCCAATTTTCTAATTAAAAAAAATGTTGGTCGGGATTGGAAATGTGCCCGGTTGGCGATAGGCTTGCCACCTATCACATTGTGGGACTTAGTGTCTTCGGCTAGTCGTGGGTGCCTTAGTTGTACCTCTGCCTATCTCTTCGGAGATATGGGCGTGAAGATACTTTTTTTTATCACGTATAAATTAGTCTGGCTCAAAGTCAAAGTAGTTTGATTTTGATAATTCTTTCTTTTTTAATAAGAATGGTCGTATTTCTACAATTGTTGTTGTTATTTAAAGAAAGAAATAGTTTAGCCTCGGATAGGATTTGAACTTGTTGGTTAGAGCATTTGTCGAAAAGGGTTCGTCTCAAGCCGAAGAATGCTCTAACAATTTGAGCTACTGAGGATTCAAATATTGTGGCGATATTTTTAACTCCTCCTTTTATCGTTAACGAAGGTAGGTATGTCATGCCCTATAGATACACAGTTTTGAGTACCTACTACATGAGTTCATCGTTACACAAGAAATTAAGTTTATTACGTACGTTTCTTTCAAAGACCTATATGTTTTTAAATCTTAACGGAAACATTGGGGTGTAAATTTGACGTGTCTGTGAATGTATGTGTCAGAGATATCATAACTTTTGAACTGATGAAAGCTGACTTGATCGAGATGCTTCTTACTTATATTACATGTTATAGTTATATTTGACTTTTTTTCAAATTTCGAACAAAAATAAAGTGGTCCGGGATCGGATATGCTCCCCGCTTGTGGGACTTAGTATCTTCAGGTAGTCGTGGGCGGATTGCCCTGGTTGTGTCTCTGCCTGAGACTCGGGGATATGTGCGTGAAGATACTTACTTATATCTTTGATGTGAGTGATTTTGATTCAAAAATAAAAAGTAGGTAACGAATGGTCAGTATAAAAATTATTGGGCCATGGCAGAACATTGTTTGAGAAACTATGAGAACAGTATTGGTTTTTATACATTTCACAATTTTAATCATGGGTATAGCCGTTGGCAACACCCAGCACTTTAATCTATTTAGTCTACACAAATTCCAATGTCTGAATCGATCGAGTTTGGTGAAATAATAAGTGTAATCTGATTAATATTGAATTACCAAAGGTTGCTCGACCGTTGATGCAGGCGTGGAATTATTAAAAAATGTATTTGAAGCCTGGAGGAACTCGCATGATACATTAGGTGTATTCTGTGATCTTTCTAAGGCTTTCGACTGTGTTCATCATGATACTCTGATCAGGAAATGACGCTATTACGGAATTAAGAACAAAGCTCTTGATGTCATGATCTCATACTTGAACAATAGAGTTCAGAGGATAAAAATAAATGGTAAAACTTTTTCAGGTTCTGCGGCTACGTTTGGCGTACCGCAAGGCTCCATTCTTGGTCCATTTTTGTTTCTTATTTTGACTTACCTTATCATATAATGGATATCTACGGTATTGTATTGTTCGCGGATGATACTTCACTTATATTTAAAGTGAAGAGACAGTTAGGTAAGTATGACGAAGTGAACAATGCGATATCGAAAGTTGTATATTGGTTCACATTTAACAATCTTCTTATAAATGGTAATAAGACGAAATGTATTAGATTTTCAATGCCCAATGTTAGGCTAGTAGATTCCAATGTATAACTAAATGGATCTAAACTGGATCTGGTTGATTCCACTGTCTTTTTAGGCATCACAATTGATAATAAATCACAATAGGGCCCTCATATTGAGAAATTGGCAAATAGGCTTAGTTCAGCAGCATTTGCAGTAAAAAAAATAAGAACATTAACAGATGTCGAAACGACCTGAATAGTATATTTTAGCTATTTTCATAGTTTAATTTGTTATGGGATACTTCTTTGGGGAAATTCTGCAAATATAAATACTATATTTGTATTACAAAAAAGAGCTATTAGAGCTATTTATAATCTTAATGTAAGGGATTCCCTGCGTGAAAAATTCAAAGAAATAAATATTTTAACCTTCAGTTCTCAATACATTTATGAGAATTTAATGTATGTTAAAAAAAATCTATGTATGTTTACAAAAAAATGTGATGTTTACAATGTAAATACGAGGGATAAAAATAATCTAGCCGTATACAAAACTCGTCTTCATAAAATTAGTAAATCCTTTTTCGGTCAATGTATACGTTTTTACAATAAGCTGCCCATCGGTATTTGAGATCTACCTTTAAATAAGTTTAAAAAATGTATAAAAGTAAAATTATGTCAAAAAGGCTATATACGGTCTCAGAGTATTTGGAAGATGCTTGGGGATAGAGATTTCAATCTCCCACTGCGATTTGTAATATGATTTATTGTACCTTTTATTTAAGTTTAAATCTGATTGTAATTTGTATTTTTAATCTAGTTTATATTGTAAATATTATTATTGAAAAAAGACATGCCCGCTGAGTTTCTTTCGCCGGATCTTCTCAGTGTGAGGCCGCGATTCCGATCCGGTGGTAGTTTATAAAAATGTAGACACGCACAAATGCCACTTGTTTGGTTCAAGTGAATTAAGATTATTCTGATTCTTATTAATAAATCTGATAATTAATTATTAATCTAGAGCACCCAACCCAACTGGTGGTAGAGATACAGGTTACGTTTTCTTGCCACCGTAGTGGCAATGTTATGTTTCGGTCTAGAGGGCACATTAGTGGGAAGAATTGTACAATAGGAATTGTAAAAGAGACAATGTGAAATTTATTTTGCATTAAGTATTGACAGCACCGCCATCGGTGCATTTGCATTTTTATAGAATTTTTTTCATTGAAATATAAATACTATTACAAAACTTTGATTAAACCAGTAGAATTATTCTAGAATGCCGGTTTATGTTTATTAAAAATTGGAATAGGACATGTAATTTTAGGTACTAATTATGAACATCCAATGCGGATCCAAAAAATCAAGGAATACGATAAAATAATTAAGTATTTATTATTAACTAAATATGTATAGTTCACTAGTATTTGTTCAAGACTGCCTAAAGTGTCATTTTCGATTCCAATTTCCAATATCACATGAATCTAGCTTCAAGAGTAACCCCGCAGTTCAGTTTTTTAGAGGATTTACCTCACTAACGCACAAACAGAAGAATTATGTATTAAAACTAACGATCTCAGTTAACTTTGTATAACTTACCATTGACAAGTAATAATAGTTTATGTGGGAAAAGTTGTAATGTTGGCTTACTTATTTAAAGTTTCTTTGAACCTTCACAAGGGTTTAAAACCAAAATTAATTGAATATGTTTTTGACGTTTTTGAGTTTTAGTTAGTCTAACGAACAGCATGTCACTTTTGTCCCCATAGAGGTGTTATAAGTTTGACGTGTTTGTGGCATCATTACTTTTAAACGGATAGACTTATTTTTTATATATATTTTATTATATATATTTTTTTGAAAGCTGAGCTTCTCTTCTGGCTCTTGTTTCATCACAAAGTATATTTTGTCAGAGTTAGTTTTTTTTTAATTTTTGTGTAAATATATTTATGTTTATATAACTGAAATTTACCACTATCAAACTACTAAATAACTCACATTTATGTTTTTCAAAATAATCTTAGCGTGGATAGCCATGAGCTGCACAAAGAGACTTCCATATTAGGACATTTGAAACAGACTCGTCTGGCAAACGTCCTAAATCTTTTAACAATCTAGGCACATACCGGAACTAGGCAATATACATAATAAAAGCACTAAAACGTCATATAAACACTGTCAAATTCAACTCCGTTGTTACTGGTCCAAGGGTCGTAAGTAAGACATTTCGAGAGTCATACAAACATACAACGGACGTGCTGGCGTAAGGCCCTCGATATGCTTCGTTGGAGGCATTATCGTTGGATCATGTTACAAGAGTATGGCTTTTTCTTAGCTTTTATTCCACGTTGTAAACAATCCTGTCAAAAACATTTCATGTCAAATCTAGAGTCAAAATTCCAAATCTAAATACTCATACTCTACAAAAGTTTGCACTTATGTCAAAATATACGGCTTGACCGTTTTTGTTACTGGCACGAGGGCGTATTTTGAAAAACAGATTATAAAAATTATTATTTCCTATTCTGCTACATATTAATTCTTCAATTAACAAAATTGCCATACCTTATAATATTTTAATTAATGTAAAAGCTAATGAGGTCAAGGTTGGTTGAAATACTCGTAACATAATTTATTAAAGACTGTTATGAAGCGTAAAAAATTTAATAATATTCACGTCATACAAAATCACTTCGAATTGTTAAGTAGGTTCTTAATCCCTTCTAGCAAACCAATCTTAAATATTAATGTCGTAATAAAAAAAGTTGGTTTGAAACTGTATATTTTTGACGTGATAAAATAAAAAAATACACGTCCTCTGTGGTCTTGTGATCTAAGTTTGGCATCAACTACATAAGGGATTAATTCAAAATATGTTTGTGTTTTTTTCAAATATTTCAATAAAAACTGTTGCAAATGTTTTTTTTTTTTCAATAAAAAATTATTAGTTTTGAGCTCTTTGAGCTCGGTTAGTGTTAGATTTGACACCTATTGTGGGACTACAAGTAGCTTCAGCTCATTGTTGATATTCTGGTTGTACATCTGTCTTGCTCTTCAGTGATATGGGATAAAAGCAGTTCAGTTGATAAGCTTGTTGTCTACTTTTCTTCAGACAAATTTTAGTTGAAATTCGAATGTTTAAAGGATTTACGCCAATTTTAAATATTTCAAAATCTGTTTCTAAAACTAATTTGAAACATGGATGTCACTAATTTGATTGCAACCTTTGACGCTACCGCCTCAACACTTGCACCATACAGAAACTTTTACGAATGTATGTAACTCGTAAAGTCCGTGACATTTCTATCGCGTCAAACAAGACGTCACATATCACATTTACGTCATGATGGATTTTCGCTATTGTTACCGTCATATAAAAACTCGATTTCAAATTTTATTTTAACGACTTTGATTTTATAGCAAAATCTTGTTTCTAAGGTTTCAAACCTGGAGTTTATGATAAAATATAAAACAATAGTATTGGCTCAAAAGTCCTTTTGTTTGGATGTAGACCAGATACGTGACAAGCACCTGATATAAGGCGAGCGTATAATATATTTTTTTTTATTTAATACGACACGAGTAAATATGGCTAGTCGGCTTAAGATAAATAGAATATAATAGAATAGAATAGAGTAGAAAATATTTTATTCACATACACCTCACAAGAGGCACATGTGACGAGTCTATATAATACTAAAACTATTACCGGATCGGATAGGATCGGATGGGGATTTTAATCAAGGAATTTATGACAAAATATGAATAACAAGTTTTCATATTTTGTCAAAAATTCATACTGGATCCAAACTTCTTAGAAAAATATCGACCAACGGGTAGGATAAAAAACCAGCTACTTGAAAGACAGCCCAAATGGCGATATATAACAAGTCACTTTCTCTTGAAGTATACAGGTATGTATTTTTAACTACAAAAATAAAAATAAAAACAAACTTTTTTATGCGATAAGATCCAGGAAGCCTTTGCTCTCCTGGTTATAAGAGGCAAATCTATAAACATAATAGATGTTATTTATAAATGCATGTATCTTCTGTAGCTAAGGTGTAAGATCTAATGCATAAGTTATATTTTTTCTTAAAAGGTATTTTTTCTGTTTGTTCTAGAAGTCCTAGCATACAAAGTAATATAATTTGTCTTTAATCTTTACCGATACCATCAATATCTACAAGAGTTCCGAGTCATAAAGTCCTAACTTAGCCGGTGTTTGTTTTTGGTCTAACTTTGTCTAAGTTCAAGTCAACATTCACGCTAACTTCTGTGTTTCAACAAACTTAAGTACTGCTATCTTAGTTTATTTCAGTATTAGTGCCAGGAAGTTCTTAGTATCTGAAGCTATTACTTTCGGTTATCCAATGCCTTGAATATTATCTCCGTATAATTTTAATAAACTTACTTATAATTTTAATATACTTCCTTTAGAGTACGTGTGTTTTACGTGCGTGTGTGCATACGTGTGTACGTGGAAGCATGCGTGTGTACGTGGATATATGCGTGTGTGGGTAGATGTATTCAAGCTTGTGTGCATGCGTGCGTACGTGGATACATGCGTGTGTGGGTACATGCATACGTGCAAGCTTGTGTACGTAGATACATGTGTATGTGCATGTGTGTGTGCATATTTGCATATCATCAATAGTGTATTAAACTGAGCCATTTTATAATCATGTTCCCTATTGCAGTAAATAGATTTGTACAAATTTATCAGAGATAGCTATAATTTTTTATCAATCTTAGATTCTAAGATCTATAGTTGTGCAATAAAATATTCATTCATTTATTCGTCACCATCTAAAATGTTTTAGGTTTTAAAGATTCCACCCTGAAGGAATAGGACATTAATTGCCTGTTACCAAAAATTACAAGACTACTATTGACTAATCATAAATACTCGTTAAACTGAGTATGGCAGCTGTATTAATGATACAAGCCTGCATAAATTGTAAATAATACAAAAAAAAAACTTTCATTTCAATATCTCATATATAAAAATCAATTGCTGTTCGTTAGTCTCGCTAAAACTCGAGAATGGCTCTATCGGTTTGGCTAATTCTATTTTTATTTTTTTATTATTTGTAAAACTGCAGGGAAGGTTTAAAAGATACGAAAAAAGGAAAAACTGCGAGGAACCTAGGAAAAACATTCTTATTTTTACCACGAAGTTCGCCGGACAGGTTATGTTATAAAGTCAATCAAATATTTAGTAGGTATAAATCAAAAAGCAGCGAACCAGTTGCTTTAAAATTCATATTACCTCTGAAACTTGATCCGCCTTACAAAAAAATCATCAAAATTTAAAAAAATGTTGTAAAACTTTTCAAATAAAATTGTTTTGGAAAAGTAGGTCATGATTCCAAGGTTCCGTATCAATGTAAACAAGGTGCGATTAGTAGTTTTTACTTATAGACAGTTGAGACCATTTTGACTTTATAAACTGTCTTTTAAAACTGTCAAATCACGACCGTGACATAGTAATATAATAACTGGAGTTGGATTTTTTTTATATAAGAGGAGGCAAACGAGCAAGTTATCACTGCCGCTTATGAATATCCATAACACCAGGAGTATCACAAATGTGTCACCTTCCTTTAAAGAATAAGAACGCTCTTTTCTTTAAATTTTTGTGTGTCGTATTGTACTAAAATTATTTAGGGAAACAAAGTGATCCACTTTAATAGGACTTAAACCCGTATAACTTCGTATAACCCTCCGAACCAGAACACGTAATGATGTTATGGCGGCAGGAATAGGTAAGGCGGTGGTACCAATCCGGGTGAGTCGCTGCGAAACTCTACCTCCTAGTAAGATGTCACAGTGTTAGTGACGGTAATCCTATGCTCGCCTTTTACGAGCTGCCTGGCAGGAAGGCAGATGGTCTATTTTGCAAAGAAGCCCGGACTTGTTGCTTAATGTTTACATATCACGCGTGACAAATTGTCTCAGCATTGACTTGTCTGTTTACCAACCAATCATTAAATCCGATTTCTTTTCTCACTTTTCTCTGTTTCCTCTTCTTGAATGTCATTCATCACTTGACTTAAAAAAAGTGCACAGATGTAAGAAGTTTAACTTCTTTATGACATCATTTTTCGTAAAGCGTAACAAGAAAGAAGTTTCAATTTAAAAAAAAACTTTATACTCGTACATCATACAAGTCTTCAAGACTAACCTATTTGAAATATCGGCCGGCAAAATAAAATCACGAAGAACCCAGAATGAAATTTGGCGATAACACACAGTGTTTTTGTGAAGTGTAACTATAGGTGAATCTGTTACGTTCGTAATGTTATATAAAAAAATAACGTTGATAACGTTGCTCGGGATTGGTTATGTGCCCGGTTGGCGATAGGCTTGCCGCCTGCCTTGCCCTGGTTGTGCCTCTGCGTACATCTTCAGGGATATAGGCGTAAAGATACTTTTCCTAGCCATGTTAATGTATTTTTAACCATTAAAATGGACACAAAAACCTGAATTTCGCTTTTGCGAAGTTAAGATTTTGTTTTTATCTAACTTTAATTTGTTCCACATCGGCAACATAAAGAAATAACAAGTTGCTTCTCTTATGTTCTGTATAAAGCGAATCCTTGAGAAAGTTAACAAAATGAGCGCCTGTTAGACACAAGTTTACCGCAGGGAAAAATTTCACACTCAATTGTTTGCCAAAGTATGTAGAAGATAAGTTTTTATAGATCTATAAAAAAGTAGTTTTGTGCACGTACGAAGTAAAGTTATTTAAAGGTTTTGATTAGATTTTTATGTTCTAAGATAGCGAACGAGCAGATGGCTATGATGGTAATAGATAACTGTCGACTGTAGACAGCACTGATGTTACTGGTGTGTCGATATCTTGGCGTGTTATGGTATACTATCTATTTCTATTAAGGCATAAGATGCAAGTCTACAAATTATAGAGTATGGTAATGTCTAGTGCTGACGCTATGGCGAGCGGGATAGTTAACGCGGGGGTGCCAAAACGTGTGAACTGCAGGACAGCACTTCAATATTACGGTAACATAATATACAGTAGTGTAACTCGGTTCTGTTTATAAAATAAGTACCTACAACTAAGCAGTGCTACTACTACTCATTAAAAATAAAATAAAAATCTATAAATTCCACCCCTAAGGTGGTGACAAAGGGGTTGAAAGGTTGTATGAAGGTCCTTATTAATAGACTATAATCAGTTAATATATTATAACTGCCACGCGAGCATAGCCGCGGGTAACAGCTAGTTATAAATGTTATTATTTATATGAATAGCTTCTTTTACGAAAAAACTGTCTTACGAGTAAGCATAAAGGTAAAAAATTGTTGAAAATGCGATTCCAACTTTTTGAAAGATACAATTTATCCTCCTCTTAAACATTGTTATGTCAAAACTTCTTAAAAAAATTATATTAAATTATTTTTTCCAATTTTATACATAGATCTTTACCATCTAATAATTTCTCAAATAGCTTTTCAAGTATCAACGAAGATTTTATTAGGTTTCTTCACTCATATCCCTGAAGAGATGGGCAGAGGTACAACCACTGCACCCACGACTAGAAGAATACAATAAGTCCCATAATGTTTGTAACGTAGTGGGGGTGGCTTAGCTACCACCCACCACTATGTTAACAGAAAAATGATCAAACAAACAGTCAAACTTGCTTAAGTTTGGCTGTGAGGTGTGTGAGGGAGAATTCTGATACTATGAGGAGTTTAAAATGAAAATCTAAACGGAATAACACTATAATATTTAAAATTAAAATAAAAGTCTCAGTAAATGTCTGTGCACTATAAAGTTTTCTGCCGGCTAAACAACAAGAAAAAGGTAAGGTGTGGGATACGTCGGTGGCTCTAAGACTTGTCGACAGAGCACGGAGCGGAGCACGGAGGGGAGCACGGAGGACCGCTGCTATAGGCCTCAGCGGCTGGAGTAGGGGACCCCTTGGCATCTTCCCTCAGCAGCCAGGAGCAGCAGTAGAAGATGGCAGCTGGGAAGGTGGCCAGAGAAGTACACCGGCGGGGCAGCTACCGTCGGTTCAGGGCCCTTGGGTCCACCACCGAGGAGCGGGTACCAGGCAGCAGGCACCAGGTAGCAGGCACCAGACAGCAAGCGCCAGGTAGCCGGCAGCAGGCAGCAGTTTCTCCGTAACTTCTTCTTATTATTTATTCCATCGACTTATGCCACCATTAGAATGCCCAGATGGCTGGATCGTCCCCCTTTTATACCGGCTCTAACTGTTCCGGAATTTTCAATTTAAAATTACGCGATCTGATTGGTCGATTAAAAATAGACGTCACCTAAACGTCCTCTTTTCTATAAAAAAGAAATATATTTGACATCTTCAAAATAATCATTACTGTCATTGAAGATGTCAATAATGGTAAAAAGATGTCAATAAAGTGTATATCAGTAATTTAAAAGGATTTTTGAGGAGAAAAGTTGTGAGAAACACAGTAAAAACAGAAACAATAACAATCATAAGAGACACAATATTACAAATAGTCAAAAACAGATATTTACAAGGTTAGAAAGATGTACGCATTACAAGTAATTAATATGACTAGTAGAACAGAAGATAATAAAACAGAGATATTTACAAGGTTAGTAAGATGTACATATTGCAAGTAAATATGTTACATGTTATAGGTGAAAAGCCTATCACCAACCGAGCACGTATCCAATTCCGAGCAGCATTGTTTTTGGTAAAAATTTAAAAAAACATATTTTTTCTTGTTGCCCGACCCAGAGATGGAACCCTGGACCTCATGAAATCAAGTCTAGTTCAACACCGGTCTGTTAGACCACAGAGAACGAGAAAGGTTTAAACGAAGCCCACAATGTAATATCTAAGCCAAAACAGATGAGACATATAATTAACAGTGACAGAAGTTATTTTAACTTTTTTAGTTTTATATAGCTTAGCTGAAACCTCCCAATTTTGGCCGAGCTAAATATAAGTATTTTCGCTTGCTTTTTTACAGTTCTATGAAAGCGGCTAAAATAGAGTTTTCTAACTCATGACGGAAAGTGTATTTTGGGATGTTTCATCCTCCTGTCACTTATCAAATGAACGACAAGAGAGACTTTAAGCTTTTTATATAATATGAGAGTTAATAATAGCAATGTGAGATTTATGTTTGGTCTTGATGTTGCTGGTATTTATGATCAGTGAGCTTTATTGCGTTTTCCACAATATTCCTTTTTCAACTTAAATTTGACATTATGAAGGTAAACGAGTTGCTCGTAAGTGACAACCCTGTGTTTATTTATTTATGAATAAAACGATACAATGGAGTTTTAGCGCCATCGAGAGAAAAGGTGGCCGAAGTTTTTTCATAATTATTGAATTTCGTGTTGATATTGAGTGAAATTAGTCAATTTTGGTGGCATTGTGTACAATTTTGTTCAGTGAAACTGCATGAAATAATCATGAAGAAATTAGCGTATCGTGTATTTCTTCGTTGCCGCCAAATCTCATTACATCAGCTTGAGTAAACAGGCCACCGCTTTACCCAAGAGCCTGACATGACTTCCTGACGACTTATGACTGATGACTTATTAAAATTAATTGAAATTGATATAAAATTTGATGCAAATTTCTACTTGACTAATGGCTAAATACTAACGTGAAGGCCAAAACCTAAAGAAAGAAAGAAAGAAAAAACGATACAATAACCATTCACATTATTCATTACACACAAACAATAATTACTACAGTTAAAAAAGTACTACCGTTAAAAGAGTATTTCTTCAACAAACTTTAAAAATTTACATTTAAGTTAGTACGTGTTTACGAAATTTGCAAAGTGTAAAAAAAAATACGTAAGTAAGTAATTTCACGCCCATAGCCCCGAAGAGGTAGCCAGAGGCACAACCAGGACTACAACACCAACGACTAGCCGAAGACACTAAGTCGCACAATGTGAAAGGTGGCAAGCCTGTCGCCAACCGGGCACACATCCAATTCCGAGCCATGTTTTTTTTTATTAGGAAAAACCACATTTTCTCATTGTTACTCGTCCTGAGACTACATTTTATTCTGATATCTATTTAAGCATTTCTAAGTATTAGAAACGTTGACTAATACATATAACACAAGCATACAATTTGCTTACTTTGAGGCTACATTCAATTTGTGTAACTTGTCCGGAGATATTTAATTATTTATTTATTATGAAACTAAAGTCATAGTTTATAACTTAATTCATACAAACACAGTCCATTAATACAAAATAGCTGAGAGGCGTACAAATAATCTAAACTTGATGTTATAAATGTACATGTTTGTCCTTTTACTTCGCAATATAGACAAATATGTGTAGAGGTAGGCAAGAGACTAGAGAGGCATACACCAATTGTAATGAAAAAATATCTTCACCCCCGTATCCCCAAAGTGTAGACAGAGGCACAACAAGGACACCCACGACTAGCCAAATATACTAAGTCCACAGTATGATGAGTAGCAAGCCTATCACCAACAGGCACATATCCAATCTTGGCCAACGTTGTTTTATTAGAAACTAAAAAAAATCTTTTTGTTGCCCGACTCGGCGATAGAACTCAAAACCCTCGTGAAATCAAGTTCAACACCGTACTGATAGACGACAGAAGCGAATCCCTTGAATAAATAATAGCCGCTTTTAATGTACTGTATGTAATATAATGTAAATAAAAGTTATTTTAATGGAACTATATTTTTAAATATCAGTTTACCTATCCAATAGGATATCACGAAACATGTCCCAAAGACGTGCTGTAACATAACGAGTACCACCTGAGAGGAATTGCAATGATAGGTTTTGAAATATGTAACTAGATCCGAGTGGCTTATTCTGGTATTAGCCTTATTGTTTTATTTTGAAGACAAATAATGGCGTCGGTGTCACCATCGTATTTGCGCCTAGCTATCTAGTCTCAGAGCCCTTACCATGAGTTGGTATAGATTACATTCGGTAAGTTACGTGTCAAAATCTATTTATTCTATTATATTATATGTATATTATATTATATATATTTATTGGACACTTTTGGTCTAGAAATGTGTTTCTCTTAGTTACCAATAGAGGCGCTGTTCAAATTTTCATACAAATAATTTACTGAGACGTGAAGTAAACTTGACAAGCCGTAAACTCATGGTAAGAGCTCAGGTTGCCAATGTGAATGCCAACGTGTTAACAGGAATAACACATTCTTGATGTTTAATAAAATACGTATTTAGACCAAAAATAACAAAAAAACCCCTTGCTAAATCTAATTGGCATTTTGTTCATCTGGAATTTGTAAATTTATCAGTATTTATTTTTGTTACAATAAAACAATAATAAAATTGGGATCAAATTGATTTTACTGATATTGAATAGTTAATGGTATATAATTTTTGAAGTGAAAACTTCTTTAGCAACGTTGCGCACTTTTCGTAAGACGGCGCAGGGCGCTTGTGCGAATGGTCGTGTTGTCATGTTTGTGTACGATAGCGTAATAAGTGAATATTGTATTCTACCACATAAGTACTATCCTTTCATACTGATAATTCAAGCAATTCACGCAAAATGATTCCCTAATCATTCCAAAATATCAAAAATGCACAACGTTAATATTCAAGTTTTCACTTCTGCCGGCACACCCGAAGTGCAACCGTCGTTTTTTTTTAATTTTTTTCTATATCGCATTTAGATCGCTTTCGTATCCAAAATAAGTATCTTGATGCGTATAACGTTATCGAATTTGTATGAAGACAAGAATATTGTTGATCGGAAACGCTGTCAAATAAAATTTCGATTCCTGAACGAAATAAACTCGTAAGTGGAATTTTTATGCAACAAAATAAAAAGGGAATATTTTGTTACAAATATTTGATGATATACGTTTTCTTAATGTAACCTTAAACTGGAGTGGCATTTTTTGAGAAAGTTCTTTACGCTCGCGACTCTGCTTGCTCAAATATGTTAAAAAAACGTTTGATTTAAGGTTCTGATTCAGAATTCTTTATTCAAATTAACCAAGGATTTTATTAAAATGTAGACATGACATTATGTACATCCCGGCCATAGGACTACAATGCACCTACAAAATGTATGGTGTCTATGGGCCATAGTTGTCTCATACCATAAGGAGAGTTGTATTCTCAATCGCTGAACTCTTCCATAAAAAATATTCAGATTTACTCCAAAAAAACCAACATATCGAAGTAATTCAAATTTGTGCAAAAAAAATGCTTGATTTTCGTGTTACTTCGGATAAACATGGGTTACATATCGAAACGTTGGGTCTAAAGTGTGTACTGTTATTGATACTAACAGATTAAAAGCAGGTAAAAACATCCAATTCATCAGTTATTTATTTATTTATTCTTCAATATAAATACAAATATAATACATAAAACAAACAGAAAATAAAAATGTTGGTCTTGTCGCTCCAAGCCATATCTGTCAGTCAACCAGGAAGCGAAGTTATACAAAATGAAATACGTAACAAAACTTAAGAGAAAAAAATACAAATACTAGATATAACAATTGTGCTCAACAAATAAAATAACACATTAATTCAAAAAAATATCACATTAAACAATCAATTAAATCAAATTAAATCGAATTATGAAATTGAATTTAGAATGGAAATGCAAACCTTTTTTATGAGTGTGAAACAAATTTTAAAATAGCATTAGAGCTTGGCCATAACAAATATATTAGTGGTTTAATTTTTCATTCTCGCTTCAAATTCCATGCCATTTGCATATCCGATGCTGCCAAATGGCACGAGCTCTGCTTAATGTGCGGGCCCAAGCTATGATAAATGAGTGCCATTCCTCTTTAGTTTTAATTTATCTATCACAACAAGATTCGACTTTAAAGCTTTCGAACTTATTTATGTAAATGTTCCTTCTATTGTCGGTGTTTGGTGAAACTTCTTTCATATAAAATAAAGTAAATAATACTAGCTTACCCTGCGAACGTCAACAGCTACTAAAAGTTTGTTAACTATGTTTTTCCAACTTTTCCTGCAATTTTCCTGGGTCTACCTGGGTCTGACAGTAACTAACACAGCAAAAAAAAAGGATTAGCAAAGTTGGTCGTTCCAATCAGGCGTGATGCCAAGGGAAATAGGAATCCATTTTTATACAGGTAAGCGTAGTTAAACAAATGTCAATGTAAGTCGAAGTAGACAAAAAATTTATGTTTTTCCCTATTTTTTGGATCCTAACATCGGCTCTGGATATGGTGGCAATAGTACGACCTCGAAAATACGTTCTGTCAAATACAAAAACAATATTTAAAATCCGTATACAATTTATTGAGAAATGCAATTGTAGTTTATACTAGTTTATGACTTGTCAAGTTTACTGTATTCGCTACCGTCTCCGAAAATTATTAGTATGAAAACTTTGAACAGCGCCACTACCGGTAACTAAGAGAAACATATTTTTAGACCATAGTGTTATAGATTTCGACTTAACTTTCCGAACGTAATTTATACCATCTCATGGTAAAGGCTCTGATGTGAGTTTAATATTTTTTACCAATTTCAAACTGTGCACCACGCCGCAGGAGAAGTTTTCACTTCAACAAATAGCCCAGGTCATGATGGTTAATAGGTTAAGTGTAAAAATTCCAGTACACATGAAAATTGTCTTGATTAGCTTCTTATTCCAACACTAGCTGTTATATCACAGCCCATTAATAAGGACTTTCACATAAACTTTCAACACCTATTTCTCCCCTTCATGGGTAGAATTTCTAGAAACACTTAAATAGCTATCTACTTATTTTTAATAAGTAGTCCAAAAATAAAGTTTCACGTTTTTTACTTAAAAAATGACGGTGTTCCGTACAAACTTTCAACCCCCATTTCACTCCTTTTCACCAAATTTAATGACTATAACTCTCAATGATTTTGTTCGGCGATGATGAATCAGTCAGAACTTGTTTCCATATATTTTAAAGAAAGAAAAAATTTCGCCCCAGACAGGATTTGAACCTGTAACCTTTCGTCTCAAGCCGACGAATGCTCTAACCAATTGAGCTACTGAGGATTC
>NJDC01006384.1:30762-54597 GCA_002245475.1 Calephelis virginiensis
TGGTGTGATACTGACTGACTTAAAAATATTTATATAGTACTTATTGCTTTCAAGACTAAAAAACAAGATTGGGTAACAAACGACCCTATCCTACTTTAATATGAAAAACTTTATATGTCATAATTATTGAAAAAATAAATAACAGTGATTCAGTTCAGTGGTTTGGTTTTGTTTATTATGTTAATAATTTAAGTAGTAGTTTTTTTTAATGTAACAACCTATACTATAAGAAATAAATTCTTGAAAGTATTAAATGTAACTTAATTTATTTTCTTAACTACTTTAACGCGAGGGAAGACGTGAGTAAATGCCAGTATCATATAATTGAAATTCAAAACAACAAAATCATATTCAACTGAGTCAAGTTGTTTTCGAAACCTTTTAATTTAAAACTTTCCGTATTTCAACTTTGCACGTATGTTAATTAGTATATCCATACTGATTTAATAAATGCGAAAATTTCTCTGTAACAAATTTTGTTGTTGGTATTGTCGAACTCCAAAACGGCGTAAATGCAGGATAAAGCTTGTATAAAACCATTTTAGACAGATGCAATCTCAGATACAAACCTAGTGCTGGAATAAAAGTAACAAAAACTCGTAAAATGAATATAACCACGACTAGACGAAGACACTAAGTCCCACAATGTAATAGGTAGCAAGCCTATCGCCAACTGGGGACATGTCTAATGCCGCGCAACGTTATTTTTAATAGAAAATTGAAATTATACATTTTGTAATTTTTTGTTGCCGACCCGGGATCGAACCCGTGAGCCAAGAAATCAAGCCCGACACCGGACTGGGTCGGACCACACAGGCGATCGCTAGACCAAAGAGGAGGTCGCAAGGTTAATATTACCAAAACGTAATACTAAACTAAAAAAAAAATGTTATCTCAGGCCAATGATCTCACCAGGAATATTAACGAATTTCCAAAATAAGTTAATCTAGACAACTTTGTAAAGAGGAAAAATTTGATTATTAGTTTAGATTAAATTGGTTCGGGAACTACTGAACGGATTTGAATAATCTTTATCTTATAAGATCTAATCTTATAAGAAGCTTTATCACCAGAATTCTATTTAAACATTGATGTTATTTATAACTAAAAAAACCGAACATGCACCCGTGCGTTGCTAGAGTTCTAGATTTTTTAATCGTTTATAAATTATTTAAACAACGTAAAACAGAAAACAAGGATTTCCGCCTTTTCCAAAAAAGGATTATATCATATTATTAGTACACGATATATGAGGTTTTTTTGTTACATTTTAGATTTAGGATTGCAGTGGGACCACCTAGAAAACACGCTCATTTAAACAAAAACATATTTTAAATTCTGTTTACAAATAACGGAGAAATCTAACAAGAAAAATAAAAATAGGAGTCGAGGAGGAGGATCTTCCGTTTTTTTCCATGTTTAATAAAATCGCATAGTAAATTATTCGATGGAAGAAATCATTTTCGCATATTTAATAGACACCTAACAGACTGTCACATAATGAAGTTAACCCTTTACTTAAACCTGATTAATGAATATTTCATAGAATTTCATTTCAGAACGTCGAAATCATAATTTATCGGCGACAAATTGCTTCTAACAACTTTCCATCAGAACCTAGTCTCCAACGGACACAGCGATACCATTAATCACACGAACCTTCTTCAAGCCTTTCATTCAAATAACGCTGTAATAGAATTTCATACTTACATCGTAGCTTACTGTCAATCAAGGGAGTTGGATATCAATCATCTATGAAAATGTTTTTAAAGGGATTTGTAATGATGACGCTGAGGTTTTTGGCAAATCCATGTTCTTGCATACAACCGCCAAAAGACAAGTAGGAAAACGTCTCGTACTTGCCCCAGTTTTTTTAGAAGGAATTGCTGAAATTAAGTAATACGCATAGGCTATAGACACAAACGGTGTTAATGGTTTATTGCCAACCTGAGACTGAGGTTTGTCGGTTACCTGTGTAGATACGGAACATAATAAAAAAAATTGTGAAAACTTATTCAAAGCGAAACGGAAGAATCTATTCATATAATTTTTTATATAAGGTACTACTCTCTTATGTAAGGTATGTAGGTAATTTTTTATGTAAGGTAATCGCCTCTGTGGTCTAGCGGTCCGGGTGTTGGACTTGACTGCATGAGGTCCCGGGTTCGAATCCCGGGTCGGCCAACAAAAAGAAAATTGGATTTTTCCAATTTTCTAATAAAAAAATGTTGGTCGGGATTGGAATTGTGCCCGGTTGGCGATGGGCTTGCCACCTATCACTTTGTGGGACTTAGTATCTTCGGCTAGTCGTGGGTGCCTTGGTTGTACCTCTGCCTACCTCTTCGGGGATATGGGCGTGAAGATACTTTTACTACTCAAATTAGTTAACGATATTAACATATCGTTAACTAATTTGAGAAAAAAACATTTTTGATAAGAGTGTGAATAGGTCACAAAATATATTACATACCGTTGAGTGTTAGACGATTCAAGGAAGAATAACGATTGCCGAGTCAGCAAATTAAAAAAAAATATTCTTCAAAATTAAATCCACAATTTTCGTACCAAAATTTTACTTATCCTTAAATAAGTGTGCTCCGTGACTTTGTCTACGGTAAATAGCAGGATTAAGCGTTTCTTAAACGGTAATCCAAGGAATAAGCTTCGTAGGAAATATTACCCTTTTGTCAAGACATAATGCCTCCCTGACGTTAGAAGGGTAAATGAAAAACGACCCCAGCAGAGGTTAGATAGATTTATGTCTCTCTTGATTTCCCGTCACTGTTTTATTCTTTCTTTCGATCATCATGACCTTACTTTTATCCCAGTCGTTCTTTATGTTGCCATAATTTTTACCAAAAAACATACATACATACATACATACATATCTTCACGCCAAGTCACCCAAGTTACTTACGGGGTAGGCAGAGAGTATCGAGTGCCAGACTTCACGATCCTGACAAACCTGTCTTGCTTCCTTCACATTCATAACCCTTTTCATACAAACACGCCGGTTTCGGAGACTCTTGACACCACCCTCGGACAAAAAAAAAACAAGTTATCATTTTTTGTTAAACATAATCACTAGTCTTTTAAGCCAATGTATGATATGATAAATAATGAGTATAACTCAGGGGGGTTTTACTCCACGGTTTAAGAACATTCAAGCGACATACCTCTTCAAGAGTCCTATGTCAAGATTAACACTTGTTAATACGCGGTCGGCTGTTAATAGACACGCTAGCCACAAAATGCATATTTATCCTGTTTTTAGTTAAAACGAAATTCATCCGCTTGAGTATCATACGATACCATAAAAAGGTTACTAAAAAACAATAAATAACAATTTTTTTTGGAATGTGTAATATGTTGCCAACCTCGCGGTTTTTAGAACTTCACCGGGCCTTAGTAACGGAAGATTGTGACAACCATAATATATGACATCACGTCAGGATTGTTGTTTTGGCTACTCTCAACTCTATGAACATTTTGTTAAACTTAACATTTGAGATTCCATTTTGCTTTGTATGCGTGATATTTTTTATGAAGTGGGCATATTTTTGCAACGCGTTATTATATTTTACGACGCGTTTTAAAATTCAAGTTTGCTTGCTTGTGGTTCTTAAATGCATCTTCTACAAGTTATTTATTCTGTGCTGTATCTAACTCATTTTAAGTCGAAGTCACTTGTACACATTCACATTCATATTACAATCATGTTCACATACATAACACGCCAAAATTCTCTAAACATAATTAATATTAAAACCATTTCAATATTCCGGGACGTCTAAAAATGTCATAAAATATAAATGACGCTAAAAACTGAAGGCAACTTGTAGTATAAAAACATATACCATTTCTACACGAAATGGTAAAAGTTGTTTACAATAATATCCCATTTGAAAGATAAAACCTAATACCGCTATAAACATTCCGATGCTTTGGTTCAAGCTATTTACCAACAATTCAACTTTGTCCATTCTTACTAAAGTCAAATAGATCTGAACAGAAACTCTGATAGACGAATAAAGGCAATAAAAGTTACCACTGTCCTGGTTGAAACATACATGTTGGTTGTCACAAAACTTTTTGTTTCATTTTATTTGTGAATTTTAAACCAAGAGCTAACACTTAATTTGCAATATGATTTTAGAATTTTGGTGATGCCATGTTAATGGTAAATGGTATGGCATGGTAAATGACCGATCTTCTCAATCGGTCTAGGTATATTTTTAGGGAACGAAGTAGAAACTTTGCGGTCTTTGCAACTTCACCGGGATTAGAGGGCAAATGACCGATTCTCTCAATCAGTCTAGGTATATTTTTAGGCAAGCAGATTGCTTAACCTGAGACATTATAATTATATGGATTAGATGAGAAGTGTAAGCTTTTGAAGAAATTATAACATCGCCATGTAGGATTTGCTCGGACTGACATCATTTGCGTCCACGATTGTTGCTTCAAATATTGCTCGATCCTTCCACATCTATTTTCAGTTTTATGTTATAGTGTCTGTTGTCTGTAGCTTTGGTATATTAAAGTTATTTGTTTCTCCAGCAGCAGAAATCTGTTGCTATATAAGAATGAAAACTACCTTATCTTCTAACACAAAAATGTACTTCAGGCCTAATTGTATAAGTTAAATTTGTATCAAATTTCACTTAGCTCTTATTTCCATAAAAAAAAATAATGATAACCTTATTTTGCGCTGGCCTATTTACTGTTGTACGTATTTGTGGCAGCATACATTGGCGTTATGTTGATACCCCAAGGTGGTCTTTGCGTAAAATAGATCTTCTAGAGTCCTTTATGGCAGCTTATAAGAGACAAGGAAGTTTTAACAGTATATTACTAACGATATCACTCCTAGTAGAGTGCTGTGCAGAAACTTATCCGGGTAGGGATTCTCCGATAGCGATCAAATATTACTGTAGTCATTATTATGACTACAGGACACTGTCACGTTTCGGTTCAAAGTCTAAAGTAGCCGTTAGTAATGTGCATACATTAAGCCTAAACATCAAATCTTTGGCGTCTATGCGCCTCACTTATCTCTAACCATTAGGAAAAACACGTCCTTGCTTTTTTTGATAGAAAAATTGAAATTATGAAAGCTTTCTCAATGTACAATAGCAAAATGTTAAAAGCTACTTATATCTCGACCTTGGCTCTTAAACTATTTCCTTTAGGCGATAAAGCGATATGATATAGCAGATTATTCTGAATTCGTATTGTTTGAAATTTTCAAAGCCAATTCTTTAGTCGGATTGTAGGAAAAAGGTCACTTGTTAGACATTGTTAGAATGCTCCTGAAATATGTTAGATGAAAACGGCATCACAATTGTATTGTTGGCTAGGAAACGAGGATAAACCGTATTTTGTTTGTCTCCGGTTTAAGTCTTAAATATATTTCAATACAAAACAGAATTATTAAAGAGGTTTTGTTTACCCGATTGAATTCAGAAGGTTTATCATCTTATTTTTAAATTTAATGTCAGAAGTTTTTTACTGACTCCAAAAAGGAAGAGATTATGAGTGTATGTTTTTTTGTATGTTTGTTACGTGACTCGACCAATAACGAAAAATTTTTTTTTCAATAGGTCTGAAAGAGACGTCTGTCATAATTGTTAGGACAGATTCGAGAAAGCTGTAATGAACGACAACGGCACTAGTCCACCAAATAGGTACATGTAACTTTTTTGGGTTAATTTTGATTAGGGCAGGATTTGGCTGGCTTGACAGGGTACATCCTTTCAATATGCGTTTCCGATTATTGTTAAAAATCTACTTTTATCACAAGTAGTGATTAAATGAAAGTCCCTTCGTTATTGTACAATAACGAAGGGACTTTCATTGGTCAAGAAATGTAAAGTAGCAGTCAACGCGCGTTCACCGGTTTGCTTCACTCAATTTTACAACTAAAACTGCCAGCAACTATCTCGAATGTGATTTATAATGGATCTGCGTCCACATACTCTCCAATTCTTTTTTTATAAATTTGATCTCCATCTACGGAACTTGTTCTGCAGGTTGAAATTTCCAGAACTAATATGTTGGAACCAAAAATGTAGTATGTTATGACAGGATCGCCATACACATAATTAACCCTTCAAGCCGTTTTCGCAGCTCTAGTGCCACTGTACTCGTGAGTTAAGCAATATTTCAAGTTTTTCGTAAAGTGAGTGACGCAAATAGAAAAAAATAAATGAATGACGGTTTACAATACAAAAATGCATCTGAAAATACCTGAATCAAATTTCCTTTCCAGAGAGGAGAAATTAGTGATTGAAATGGTCGGTACGACAAAACGCTAATTTTATTTGTAAGGACCTAATATTACAACTCATGAATGAAAGAAGTTGAGCTTCTTAAGATTATTTCATTTACTGGTACGTCAGATCACAAGATTAACCAACAAGACAATAAATCAATCAAAAAAGTTGAAAGGTGTCAAGGGACACCCGGATGGAACGAAGTTCTCTCTCCCCCCCTCTCTCTCTCAATCTCTATCAATCTCTAGTAGTCTCTATCTCTATCTCTCTTATAGAGAGAGACAGACAGATAAACATGAAATAAAAAAAAAGAAAATAAAAATATTAAAAAAAAAATTAAAATGATAATAAAAAAAATACAAAATGAAAAATAGAAAAAAAAAATTGTCCGACCCGGGATTCGAACCCGGGACCTCATGCAGTCAAGTCCAACTACTGAACCGCTAGACCACAGAGCAAAAAGTGTCGTGACAACATTTTCGTAAGATTTTTTTCCGTCTAGCCCCCATTCACAACGCGCAATAAGAAACTTCATTCTAAAATTTTATTCACATGAACCATACAAGTGGTACTTGTGCGCGTCGACATTTTATATACTACCACCAGATCGGAATCACGGCCTCACACTGACAAGATCCAGCGAAAGAAACTCAGCGGGCTTGTCTTTTTTTCAATATTAATTTTTACATTAATACACAATCACAATTTAATTTTAACTGACATGGAAGGTAATAAAGTATAACAAATCAAAATTACAAATCCTTGTGAGAGATTGAAACTTCTATTCCTAAGCATGTTTGTCTTCCAAATACTCTGAGACCCTATAATAGCCTTTCTTACCTAATTTTGTTTTTTTACATTTTTAAACTCATTCAACTAGCTACCTAATAACATGAATAATATAACTAATACTGTAATAATGAAATGTAGTAGTATCGTTGTTATGCATAACATAATTTGCTTAGTTTGGGACAGATTCTATTTGTGTATGTAAGAAACTCTTTTTTGTATATCAGAAAAGATTTTCTTCACGCTCGTATAGGAGAATATTACTAAAAATACTATAATTATAATCATCTTCATTTCTTCCAAATACCAAAAGGAAACGCTATAAACTCAGACCGGAATAAAAGATGTGTATTAAATATGTATAATTAATTCCCTCTAATCACCTAGATCACGACAGTAAAGAGCGTTTCGCTTGAGGATTACTCCGTAAAGAGGGATCAATACCGCAATTTAGAGCAAAGTGAATTAATTATCTGCTTAAAATTGCCTGAATCGAAATGATTCTGCTTTAAATAGAAAATCTGGCTCACATTTGAATTAATGGAGAAGTCCTTGTAATCCTCTTTTAGATTTGTTCAATTATCGAAGTCTTTTTTTACAGATGAATGTGCTTCAATTGAAGGTTTGGAATTTTTGATTGTTTATAAAATGTGAAATTAAAATGATATTTTGTGTGTTCAAGTACATTTCAAAAAAAACTTTAATAGTTATATATTTTCTGTAGGCCTACTCCCGAAGCTCGATTCATGCAATATTGGAAATTTTAATAGAGTATATCGCAGTTTAGGTACTCTCAAAACACAATACGAACTATAAACATTTACTTAATAGCAAACAGTAAATTATGTAATCGGATTCGTTAAATTGATTTGTAACTAAGTATTATTTGATTTGTAACTAAGTTGTTATATAGCCCTGATGATGCTTTTATAGCGAAACCGGTTGGCTAAACTATAAAAGTAAAAAATAATAAAATATATTGTGGAAAGTACAAGTGTTTCTAAATAAATTCCATCAAGTATTAATGAACCGCTATTTCAGTGTTTAAAATTACCTAAAATGAAAAAGTAAGCAAGTATCTTCAAGTCCATATCTCCGAAGGGGTAGGCAGAGGCACAGCCAGGGCACCCACGGCAAGCCGAAGACACTAAGTCCCACAATGTGATAGGTGAAAAGCCTATCGCCAACTGGGCACATAACCAATCCAGAGCAACGTCTTTTATTAGAAAATTGGAAAAACCCAATTTTCTGTTGCCCGACCCGGGAATCGAACCCGGGACCTTATGCAGTCAAGTCCAACAACTGAACCACTAGACCACAAAAGCGATTACCTAAAATGACTTATACGATTCCAATATCTAATTCGAGTGATATCGAGATTCAAGAGTGGTAGGAAGGCAGATGGTCTATTCTGCAAAAGAGCCCTGACCAACACGGGGAATAGGAAAATGTTACATATATACATATCTTCCCGCGAAGTCCCTTACGGGGTAGGCAGAGAGTATCGAGTGCCAGACCTCACGATCCTGACAAACCTGTCTTGCTTCCTTCACATTCATAACCCTTTTCATACAAACATGCCGGTTTCGGAGACTCTTGATACCACCCTCGGATAATATCCGATTGATCTGATCGTGAAATGTCATCCTTGGTCTCCCCGGGTACCCACATCCATCCACATTCGCATTGTATATTTGCTTTGTCAATCTTTCATCTGTAATTCTTTCCACATGACCGGACCAGAGGAGCATGCCCTTTCGCATTTTAACACCAATACTTTCTTTCAATCCCAGTCTTTCTCGGATCTCACTATTACGAATGCGGTCAGCGAGCGTTACACCACAGATTTTCCGTAGTGCTCTCATTTCGACCGCATCTATCCTACTTTCATGCTCTCTCTGACATACCCAACTCTCGCTTCCGTACAGTAACGTTGGAATAAGCACAGAATTATGCAAAGCGAGTCTAGCTTTTTGAATAGGAAAACGTTGTCTTGCAAAATGTTAGAAAATACGTTAAAATAAGTATTTTTCACTAAATCACTTGATATATTCTCCAAACTGAATAATTATAACTGACGGAAAGTGTGAAATAAGTTAAAAATTCAAATCAGTTAAACTAACTTGTCCGCGTCTTATTCCATAATTTCACTTACTTACTTACTTACTTTTATTTGCATATTTTCCCCCATTTTGGTCTGGACTCGTTTCAATAATAACCTTCCTACTAGTCAGCTGATAAAGGGCGAACATAGGCTTATCGTTTCTAACACCGTGACATCTGACTAGGTGGTAAAGTTTTGAAGCGACTCGCCCGTATTGGTACCACCCTATTCCTGCCGCCATAACGTCAGTGCTTGCCGTTGACATATTATCCAGTTAGCCAGTAAACTAACCTTTACTCGAGGCCTAACATCCCCGCCTCAGGTTGGCAACCACCATTAACACCTTTGGTGTCTCTAGGCGGCGTGAATGTCTTACCATAAGGAAATCCGTCTGCTTGTTTGCTTTCCAATTTTATAAAAAAAACGTTTTGCGTGTTACTGTCAAACAAAACACAGTCATGCTGATGCAAAACATGAATTTTAGCTTTCAAAGACAGCATAATTTCGCCTATAACCTTATTTCATTTAAAACACTAAAGTTTTCCCAGTAAAAGTAATTACAAAATCAACAGTATGCTTTAAGCGTATTTAAGAATTAAGTAAGACAGGACTAAAAGCGTACAGCGTAGTTCTTTCTATTTATTTTTAAATTCTCGCTGCTTCTTAAACTAACTAGGAAAGTATTATTTATTTTCCTTTTTCTCACTCACGATGTCCTTTTCTTATTTAGGTTTATTTAATTATAAGCTTCTAGTTTTGCTCGGATATGTAATGTACGTGAATTTGCGGTTAAACTTTAGGATGTAGCAACCTTTTTATGATAATGATAAGTTTTTTTTTTTATGATAATGGAAAGAAAACCAGCAGACGGATTTCCTGGTGGTAATAAATTCACGCTGCCTAGAGACACCAAAGGTGGTAATGGTGGTTGCCAACCTGAGGCGGGGATGTTAGGCCTCAAGTAAAAGTTAGTTTACTGGCTAACTTTTCCTTCTAACCGGAATATGTCAACGGCAAGCATTGGATGTTATGGTGGCAGGAATAGATGAGGCGGTGGTATCAATCCGGGCGAGTCGATGCTAAGCTTTTCCACCTAGTAGGATGTCACGGTGTTAGATACGCTAAGCCTATGCTCGCTTTTTACGAGCTGCCTGGCAGAAAGGCAGATGGTCTATTCTGCAATGGAGCCCGAACCAACCCGGGGACTGGCATATAAGGTTCTTTTGGTCCTTACAACATAGTTCAAATTGTAAAACATCAACATCATCATCGTTTTAGCATCAAACCCGCTTAATTCTCACATTTAGCTATTCGCTCTCTTACACTTTCTTCTCTTCTTCGAGGGTTAGTTGGCATCCTCGTTGGTGTTATTAAAAGTTACATGCCCACGCAAAAAAAGAGCTGTCACTCGACTGACATTTATTTTTCAATAATTTAACATTTTCTTATTTGAATTACTTCTTAAAAAAAGATTTCCTTTTTATTTTACTTCGTAAAATCAGAAATTGATTGAACAATTAATAAACTTAAGTCGATAATTTTCGAACTATAAAAACAGTATTTAGTATAAGACACGTTTTGCTGGAAAACAAAACAAATAATTTATAACTTTTGAAAATGGAGTTGATTTTTAAATTCCTCCCAATTTTAAATTGACCTCAATTTATTTTTTCTTTAAATTTGTTATATTAGCTTTTTCAATGGGTTTTATTCTACTGTATTTTTTTTATTTCAAAAAATATTGACACTAATCTATAGGTGGGATTGGATTTTTAATTCTCTGTGAATATCTATCACGGTAATGTTTATTTTTGTACCGTCAAAAAGTTGAGATTTAAAATAAAAAGGGGGATTTTCAATTGAAATTTGCACCATAAGTTTCGATATTAAATCAAAATATAGTATTAAAACTTTTTAGGTCAAGAAACATGTAACTTATTAAATCGTTCCTTGTGTGTTTAGGAAATAAAAATGTACGTTTTTTTTTAAATTAAGTGACAGATTTTTTTGCAAAAGATAAAATATGCTGACTGTAAACTTGGTTATGTGTACTTCTTTCCATCAGGAAGTTACCTTTTTGCCCTACCCAAAAAATACTTATTTTATTGTTGTGGACGCAATACTTGTAAATATGATGCCTATCACTTAACAAAGTAAGTAAGCAAGTATCTACACGCCCATATCCCTGAAGAGTTAGGCAGAGGTACAACCAGGGCACCCACGACTAGCCGAAGACACTAAGTCCCACAATGTGATAGGTGACAAGCCTATCGCCAACCGGCCACATATTTTTAATTAAAAAAATGGAAACACCAAATTTTATTTTTGCAGCCCGACCCCGGAATTGAACCCGGGACCTCAAGCAGTCCAGTCCAACAGTTAAACCGCTAGACCACAGAGGCGACAACTTAATATTTGTTAATATTACATCAATAGCTTGAGACTTATTTTCAGCGTCATGACTGAAAACGTCAAACCCTAGATTTCCATTTGAAGCTTTAATAACTGAAGTTTAATTTCAGCGATTTTAATATAGTAGACTCACACACGTCGACGCTTTGAAGTTCAAATTTCAGACTTCAAACAGAATTTTAAGTCATGTTTAATCATTTTTTAGAATACTCGAAATATATTTATTTTATAACCTCTTTCCTGCAGTATTTGTTGGTATTGATTTTTCTCTTACTATCTAATATATTATGTAATATATTAGTTTTTTTTTATATAAAAACATTTTACAGTTTGTTAGTATAAGAAAAATCTTGGAACTGGATTTTGAATAAATTAATCTTAATAAAAAAAAAGCAACTTCACGCCCACTTTCACGAAGAGATAGGCAGAGGCACAGCCAGGGCACCCACGGAGACACTAAGTCCGACAATGTGATAGGTGGCAAGCCTATCGCCAACCGGGCACTTATCCGATCCCGAGCAACATTTTTTTTTTGAAATTGGAAACACCAATTTTTTTTTTGCTGCCCAACCCAGGAATCGAATGAATCGAATCCTCATGCAGTCAAACCAACACATGAATCGCTAGACCACAGAGGCGATCTTAATCACTAAAATTAATACTTGGATAATATAAACACACATTTAGTTCCGATTTTTTTATATATATTTTCACATTTATTTTTTTATAAGTAAACTATCGGCCCGCCCCGGCTTCGCACGGTTGTAAAATAAACATATTATAATCTTCCTCTTGAATCCCTTTATCTACTAAAAAAACGCATCAAATTGCGTAGATTTAAAGATTTAAGCATACAAAGGGACATAGGGACAGAGGAAGCGACTTTGTTCCTTTTTTTTGTTCAAAATTTTCTCCTGAAAATAACTAACGCAACAAAAACGTAAGTAGCAAAATTTGTCCGACTGTTCAGGTGTGACGCGATGCCCATGCGAAACTTTTATATTATACTAGCTAACCCGGTAAACTTCGTATCGCTTGACATTACCAGCTACTATAAGTTTTTTATGAAAAAAATGTAGTATTGTTAACTTTTTTCCCTGCAATTTTCACATTTTTTCTCAATAACACAACAAAACAAGAATCAGCAAAATCCGTCTACCCATTCAGGTGTGATGTGATGACTACGTAAATAGGGATTTATATATACAGGGTGACATTTGAAGAACCAGCTAAATTTTGACAAACGATTAAAAATTGATATATAAAACTATTTATAACGTTTATCCAAAGCAAAGTACAAGAAGCATGGTTATAAGGTAAACAAACAAACAATAAACAACAAACAACAAAGTATAAAATTGGCTCACACCGACCGAAGTCACTTTACAGGGTAGTGACGTCATCACTCGTTTTAGGTACTACATGGAGTGACAACAAGTGATACATTTTTGCGGACTGTTTTATAATACAATTTTATACAAATAAATATTACGATTTTGCAATAACATTTAAAATACAACACTATTTAAGCTTTTTACTCCCTTACATTAAAATTTGGCAGGTCCTTTCAAAGTAACCCTGTATAACAGATCTAGATTAAAGAGCTTGTATACAATTGTGGTTCAATTTTTTCATTTCGCATTAAAAATATCATCCACACTTCATGAATCAAATTTCCCTACACCATGTTGGTAAGCTGATTATTAATAACACAATTTAAAATGACAAATTTCTGTATATTTTACAAATAATGCTTAACGCGGGCATGTTTGTCATACATTGCCAAATTTGTAATCTGATGGGGCTGTTTGCAAATTAATCTTTAATATTACTGCGCAAAAAGACCTGTTCTACGCCTCCATTTGCCAATTATATTTGCCAAATGGCGGTAAATTGGCAATTTGTAGCGCAAATTTCCTTGTTTGCATAGTTTAATGTACGCTTTTCTTGTAACTGGTGTTAACATTGTTTTATGATATTGCTATAAGTAATGTTTGGTTTAAGCTTCACAAATGTATTTTCCCGGGAAATATGTGCACTGGGATTTAGCTACAAGTGGGAGGAAATTTTTATAACTAAGTGAAATGTTGTGAACAGTTTGTTTGAGATATTCTAGCTTTAATGTGTTATGAACCACAAAATCTTTTTTTAAGTAAAAAAGTTTTCTTGTCTTTTTTAACTAATTGTATGACTAATTGTATGATATAAAAATGCAAATAATAGAAGACCATTAAAGGTTGAAATAATTAAGGTTTCCTTGAAATAATTTTCTCGGAAGTGTTTAGAATATTGAATCTTTAATTAAGATGAAATGCAAGTTGTTAATTAATGGGACGCACGTTGAGAGGACTCGAAGACACTTGGCTCCATCTTGTGAAAGTCTTGTTAGTTGTATATTGTAAGACTTCGAGATATTTCGATCATGTTATTATTAACACTTCGATATTTTAATAAAAGACGGACAAGAAGTTTGCCTTCATTTAATTTGTATATATATATATTGATATTTCTGTCAATTATGAACCTATAAGCAGTTGCCCGCGTGGTTCCACAGGAACATTGTTTCGGAATAAAAACTATCCTTAGTTTTAATACAAGTTACCTTTTATCTGTGTACCAAATTTCATAAAAATCGGTCAGCGGTTTTTGCGTGAAGAAGTAACAAATAAACGAACATACAAACTTTTACATTTACTATATTAATAGGTATTTAACATTTGAAAGGGCTTAATCCCAAATTGGTCACCAAGTAGAAGTAATGTTGTAAGTACTTCCTATATAATTGTGCAAAAGAAACTTTTCTAAAACTTGTCATTCAACAAGTAATTTATATATATTTACAAAAAGAAAAAAATATCTCCAGACAGGATTTGAACAAGTAACCTTAAGTTAACCTTCGGAAAGGGGATAGGCTTATGTTTTCGTCTTCCTTAACATTTTCTTTTATCGATGTCAATTGGTTTCTTTGAATTTTATGTAGAGTTTTTTAACCGCCACGAACAGGTTCTCAATACGATTGTATGATTTTTTGTATGTTTGTTGGGCAATTACTCGGCCAATAGCTGACCGATTTTAATAGTTCCTTTTTAGATCGAAAAGTCGTGATTCCAAAATGGTTTTTGAAATATTCTTAATAATGGATTAGTTTTTGTTTATGTTCGTGACTTCATCATTTATGTGGATACTAGTAGGATCACTAGTAAGATGTTAGGAATATTTTTGTGGGATCATTTAGAAATAAATTGCTTTAATTCTAAAAAAGTGTCAAAACCTGACATCATGAATCGTTGGAGTCGGTTTTCGCAGTTTTACTGCACATAGTTATAAAAAAAAAACATATTTTTTTCATTTCAAAGAACTTGCTTGTGATGTCTCATGGTCACCATGACTACATCTGATGATGGGATATTGGTTAAATCGCGAAAGACAATTATTTTATGTCATATGGTTTTATGGTTTATGGTTTAACTATTGAACTGGGTTTTTCGCACTTTCGCTAGGCTTATATCGTCATACGAATTTCATCCCTCACTATAGACTTTTTAAAATTATTGTTTATATTTAATTAAATTTGGGAAGATGATTTTTTAAATTAACCCATTTTGTTTGCTATTCAATTAAATACATATTAAAGACCATCCAGTCCAGTGGTTTAGCCGTGAAAGCTGTCAAGTAGACATTCAGACTATCGCATTTCTATTTTTTTTCACCCGTCGTACTTGGCCAGTTTTTCGATGTTTTTTTTTGTTTTTTGTTTTTTTCGGTATTCTATCAGGTAAAATTGAAAAAAAAAACTGACCAAGTACGAGTCGGACCCGCGCATTAACGGTTCCATACTAACCTGCAACACGACATTTTTTTTATGATATGGGAAGGCAAACAAGCAGACTGATTTCCTGATGGTAAGAAATTCACGCCGCCTAGAGACACCAAAGGTGGAAATGGTGCGTTGCCAACCTGAGGCCGGGATGTTAGGCCTCGAGTAAAAGTTAGTTTACTGGCTAACTGGATATGATTTTCGCAAACTTCGTTGTCCGTGGTTAATTTCTACATTTCAATTAAGATTTTTGATGGGTCCTTAACAGCTGCACTTAACTTGGTTATTGCAGAAGTCAATATCTTGTCATTACTGCTTTCTTATCATTGTAATGTATGTTCAACAATAACATTTATATGCTTAATCTGTCTCTGAAATCTTTTGATACTAATGCTTACTGCTTGTCCAATGTAGATAACAATTTCGATTGAGTTATTAAATTTGTTTATTAAATCACCTTATCATTAATAATTATTTATGTAGACGACCTTTTAATCATCATTGATAAGTACGACCTAATCAATGATGATAAGATAATTATCATGTTCAAAATATATTGGACTAGTGATTTTCTATGTATTGAAAATCATTAGTCGGAACATGATACAATTTATTGGAACCATGAACAACATGAAGTTTGATTTCTAGATGGTCTAAAATATACATTTCAAATAATGAGCTGAGTGATTGGGTAACAAATAAACAGAAGAAAAATATAAGAAATAGACAATCAAATTAAGAACCTACTCTTTTTTGAGTCGTTTAAAATTTAAGTGTTAAGCTTGATTTATACGTATCACAAATACAACCACAACCACACCTAAATATTAAACTGAGAAGTTTAGTGTGACGTGACCAGCATTGCTTTGTATTGAAAATGTAGATTTTACACGGATTAAATTCTGCAGTCGTTAGCGATGACATAAGTAATACGAGCTACATTGCGATCACATCGCCACCACAACACAAAATCAACGCAAACACAATGCAAGAGAAATAGACTCATTAATTATACGTAGTTTACCCACACGATTAAAATTTTTAGATTATCATTTTTCATCAAATTTACTTTTAACTTTTTTAAAATTAATAAATATTATTTAATAAAACAGTATACATACTTCATATTTTTTATTATTTTTATAAAGCTTCCAAATATTCGTATATTTCAAAGAGGAAACACTTGTGTTGTATGTGTCGATTCGGAAACAAAAATACATTTTGTTAAGGTTTATTTATTTACAAAAAGAATTTGTATACAAATAAAAATACTATTGAGCAGTTAAGGTCTTAGTCCTAACGCACTGAACAGAACCTATTAAAAAACTTTCCCCGTGTTGGTCCGGGCTCCTTTGTAGAATAGACCATCTGCCTTCTTTGCTAGGCAGCTCGTAAAAGGCGAGCATAGGCTCACCGTCACTAACACCGTTACATCTGACTAGGTGGTAGAGTTTAGCAGCGACTCGCCCGGATTGGAATCACCGCCTTACCTATTCCTACCGCCACAACGTCATGATGTGTTTCGGTTCGGAGGGTAAGGTAGCCGGTAAACTCACTTTTGCTCGAATCCTAACATCACAGCCTCAGGTTGGCAACGCACCATTACTACCTTTGAAGTCTCTAGGCGGCGTGAATTTCTTTCCATCAGGAAATCCGTCTGCTTCTTTGCCTTCCAATATCATATAAAAAAAAAGTTAATCTGTTTATTTACTTAAAAATGTAAGGTAAGTTAGCTTACTTAACACCACGGTTATACTAGGAATAAAAACATGAATAGCTAAGGTATATTTTCTAATAAATTAACGGTGAGAAACTTCTTATGAACTATGTAAATGAATGAAATGAATGCAATCAACTTTATCATATTTATACATTGGTGCACCGAACGGCAACGTTGTAATTTTTGAAGTGAAATTTATTATTGGTTGCCAATTTGTGACAGGTTGACATTGTATTAACATTTAGAAAGAAATCAGTTTTTGGAAAAATAATAACTTTAGTAAAATTTAGAGTTTGCCCCGTGTTGGTCTGGGCTCCTTTGTAAAATAGACCGTCTGCCTTCCTTGCCAGGTAGCTCGTAAAAGGCGAGCATACGCTCACCGTCACTAACACCGTGACATCTGACTAGGTGGTAGAGTTTAGCAGCGACTCGCCCGGATTGGTATCACTACCTTACCTATTCCTGCAGCCATAACGTCATTACGTGTTTCGGTTCGGAGGGTAAGGTAGCCGGTAAACTTACTTTAACACGAGGCCTAACATCCCGGCCTCAGGTTGGCAACGCACCATTACCATCTTTGGTATCTCTAGGCGTCGTGAATTTCTTGACATCGGGAAATCCGTCTGCTTGTTTGCCTTCCAATGTCATAAAAAAGGGTGTGTTTCTTGTGTAAATTAAAGATTATTAAATTTAAAAGAACTTTGGAAATGCGTAAAATATAATGGCTGCAAAAAGAAAACGTTTCATAAACCCATAAAAAAGGTGAGAAGATATATTGTGTGTATTAATAAGCGTGGTATTTGTTAAGAGTACGTTTAAAAAATCAATACATATTAATTACAGCAATTTTTAAATGATAGGTTTCGTTTCCGGTACAGTACGTAATCGGTGTATCACATTATTCATTTTTTAAATCTATCCTACTTTTCTTATTGCCATCATAATATAAACTAACTCAAGTAAAACCAAAAAAAAAACGCAGCGATGTCAAAGATGGATTTTTTTTAATTTTTGTTAGATGTACGGCACTTTAAGAAGGGTAAGGTTGGAGCAAGACTTGTATTCATACTGTCCACAGTTATACTGAGGCTATACTAGGAGTAAGCTATTCCGAGTTTATAAGTAAAGGTTTTGCTTATTCTTAGTTTATTGCTAGTATAAAATTTTATGGCGTGTTCACTTGTTAGGCTGAAAGAGTTCCTTAAATTCATTTATATAAGTTAAAAAGTTAAGGTTTTAATTGGTCGACGAAAAAATCTATTTTTAAATTTAGAACAAAATAAACTGACCATTGAAATACTGCAAAGAGAAAACAGAATGGCTTTAAAAATCAAAGCCGTTAGAAACATTAGATACTTACATAATCTATGCTAGATTAGCAACCAAAACATTTCGGGCTAGAAAGAATACTCGAAGACAATAAAATAAATCACAGAGCAATAGCTTAGAGTAGTTAATCCCTCTGTTCACTGCTGGTACTATTTATTGTCACAACATTGCGGTCAAAGTGCTTTAGAAAATTTGTTTCGATGTAATAGGATTTAATGGGATTTCCCATACTCTTGTTAACCTTAATGAAGACTTAAAGCGTTAGCTAGCTTTATTTTAACTTAAACAGACGTAAGGCAGTTATCGTGTTTATTTATTTATTCCTTATTTACTACATTTTATTTTTAAATAAATAATACAGGGCCATGGCCATAAGCACTGTGTAGCTTATGTAAAAATATTTAAAAAATGTAACTGCAACATTTTTTGCAGATAGATTATGTTAGATTAGGCGTAAAGTAAGCCGAGGGTGGAGTCAAGAGTCTCCGATATCGGCGTATTTGTGTGAAAAGGATAATGAATGTGATGGAAGCCAGAAGCCAGGTCTGTCAGGATCGTAAGGTTTGGCACTCGACACTCTCTGCCAACTCTGTAAGGGGCTTGGCGTAAAGATATGCATGTATGTTATAGTATCGTCAGTATCTTTCCTTTGGATGATTAGTGGATTTGAAGCTTCTTCTTTCGTAAGGTAGACCAGATTCGAAAATAGTTTAATACAGATGTCATTGAGATCCAACAAGTGGTTTGTGAAATTTTATTAGTCATATTTAATAATGCATGTTCTTTTGTGTAGCTGGATGAGTTAGTATTAAAGTTATTGTATGTGATTATTTTGCTACATTACACTGCTTAATTTAAATATTGAATAGTTAGTATATTTTTTAAAATATACTTCCCGTGTAATTTGAAGTAAATCTTAATAAAATTGTGAAATAGAAAAGAGAAAAAGGAATATTTGAATCGTGGAAAAAGCAACAAATATACGTGTAGATAACAGAAATGCTTGCTCTCAATGGGATTTGAGGGTTTTGTTCGAATAAAAAACGTCGTAGATTGAGACATTAAAGCAAAGGCCAAGTGTAAGCGGATTTTACGGTTTACGGGTTCCGTGCCCGATGTTTTTTATAGCAACTTGGTTGCACACCACGAGACAATGCAAATTTATTTATTCTTTTAGAGTAAAGGAGTCATGTTTAGTAACTTCTTCCCCCTCCTTTGTTGTCTGGGTCCACTGAGTAGAATAGACCATCTGCCTCTCTTTCTGGCAGTTTCTGAGAGGTGAGTGTAAATTAAATTGGTCAATACCAGCAAAGCCGCTGCTGGTAGAATTCCGCGCTGCACCTTGCCTTATGACTTAGGGTATGTATGAATGACGTAAGGTGATTGTGATTCTTTGCACAATTGGCCTTAAACCGGGGCTTAGAGATTTGGCGCCATCGAGAGAAAAGATGGTCGAAGTTTTTTCATAATTATTGAACTTCGTGTTGATATTGAGTGAAATTAGTCAATTTTGGTGGCATTTTGTGCAAATTTATTCAGTGAAAGACCACAAATGAAATAATCATGAAGAAATTAGCGTATCGTGTATTTCCTCGTTGCCGCCAAATCTCATTACATGAGCTTGAGTAAACAGGCTACCGCTTTACCCTAGAGCCTGACATGACTTCCTGATGACTTATGACTGATGACTATGAAAATTAATTGAAATTGATATAAAATTTGATGCAAATTTCTACTTGACTAATGGCTAAATACTAACGTGAAGGCCAAAACCTAAAGAAAGAAAGAACCGGGGCTTAACGTGACACGTGACACCGACGCACCTACAGTATCTACGGTGTCTACATGCCACCGCTGTCTCTAACTTACTGAAATCCGTGTTATTTCGGACTCCTTTGCAGAAAAGACCATCTGCCTTCCTGAAAGGCAGCTTGCAAAAAGCGAGCATAGGCTTACCGTCACTAACAACGTGTCATCTGTGGTAGGGTTTTGCAGCGACTAGTCCGGATTGGTAACATCACCTTACCTATTCCTGCCGCCATATCGGCAGTGCCAGCCGTTGACGTGTTCCAGTTCCAAGGATAAGGTAGTCAGTAAACTTGCTTTTGCCCGAAATTAATCATCCACCCTCAGGTTGGCAACGCAACATTACCACCTTTGGTGTCTTTAGGCAGCCTAAATTTCTTACCACCAGGAAATCCGTCTGCTTGTTTGCCTTCCAATACCATAAAAATTAAAAAAAAATGTGCTTGTTCGCTCTTTTATATATTGGCGTAAAAACATTCTGTTAAATACTTTCAAGTAAGAGCGGGTTGTTGATATAAGAAAAAGGTGTAATATTATGGTACGGGTAAAGCCAGGAACATAGCGTTGGTTACCATAATTTGAAGAACCAACTATGTTGAAATAGTGAGTTTATATTTTTTTGCTGTGAAATGGTGGTTTGAGCAAAACAGCAAATATACAATAATTTTCTAAAAAGTTTTACCTTAGCTTCCAACACATTTAAAAAAAGTGTTTAATGTGAAGTTTGGATCATAATGCCTATGGCAGATGTTCGGTTTCTAAATTATTTACATCATATGGTGACAAACGTTCATTTTTTGTAATGGCAACGGTCAGATCATGAGAGGCCAATCATCAGATCTTACTCCAAATAAAATGTAATGTTAAATACACAAATCGATAAGAAGTTAGATAAGAACTAATTGTTTTAACACAGGTAAACATTAGTTATCAAACCACAATAAATAATAGATTGAATAACTCTGAACTTTTACAATGACTAGGGTTTGATCATTCAATGGAATAACTGGATCACACTCTACAGTCTACATACTCGTACACTCCTATAGATGAAGAAAATATTACTCTAACAATCGTTCTGTTTTGGTAAATGTAGGAATATTAAAATCTTAATCATATAAAAAGAAATTCTCAACTAAATTTAGAAATCAAAAAGATACTTTAAATTTAGAAATGAATAATGTCTGGCCATTTGTCAGAATCACTAGATCTCACTTCAGTGCAATACTATAATAAATAATCAAAACGGAACCCTAACAATCAATCGTTTCCTTTTTATGAAGCCACAAACCTTCCCGTGCATGAAAATTTAACTCAGAATTTTTATTGTTTACCCACGAAGGATGAGAAAGCAAAAAATCTATTGAATCAACAGTAGCTAGATTTCCCATGAGTAAGTCTCCTGACCGACAGTTTGCTGTGAAATGAGAAAAAATAACCTTACACAGTGCCCATTTCATCTGTTTTCTCATATGCAGTGGATATTGAAGCTAGTTATAATAGGCGGGTTTGAATTTTGGTGTTTTTAGACAATTAATTCGAAAAATTAGTCAGAGGAATATTTTTTTCGTTTTTGGTATGGGCGTCATTATCTGTCATTAATCAAGTTTGAATTTGCATTACCAGATTTAGAAAAATCGGGCTTAAATTCAAAATTGATTTTGTAATTATTGAATCTTTTATACATTTTGAGTAAAATTAGTCAATTTTGATGACATTATTCATATTAAAAGCACAAATGAAGTATTTATGAAGAAATTAGTTCAACGTGTGTTTTTTTTATCCCGCCTAATTGTAACCCTATCAACCTGACATAACTGCTTATAAGGACATATTACTTACTTAGAACTTAGAATAAGTAGTAGTGTGTGTATGAATCTCTCGCATCATTACTTGTAAACAGATGGACCCATTTCAATGCGGATTTTGTTGTGAAAATTAACCTAATTCAGATTATTATTAGCTACATAACATGTATATTTTGTTGGGGTTTCATTGAAAATGTTTAATTTAAGCATTTTAAGAAAGGTTTTTGGGTTGGCTGGAAGAAATTTCTTTAGTTAGAGATAAGCTCGCCTTTTGTGCATTTTTAACTTCCCGTGAATTTTGTGTATTTTAGTTTTTGTGTGCAATAAAGTGTTAAATAAATAAATAAATAAATAAATAAAAGTCAATATCTTTAAAAATGTGCATTATTACATCACTCATAAAATATATAACTAAAGGTATGTGTGTTAAAAAGTTAAACATACTATTGTAATTTTTCCTTTTCGAAAAATCAAAGTTTGTGATATACTTCATAAGTTACTCAAGTTAAAATCGACTCTTAACATTTTATAAAAATAATGTAAACAAAATGTAACACAAACTCAACGAAAGTAACAAAGTTATTTAATCAAACTTGGGTCATTTTCGTTTCACTTTTGCCAGTAACGGGTTAATTTCAGAACCCGTCCTTATAGGTTTAGTTCCTTAATATTTTGAGTATCATTTTGTGCATATTTCCATAGCTGGCTGGCTGCCAACGCGCTGTTTGGCTGGTTTCATTTGACAATTTCAATTCCTAAAAAGACAAGAGGCTCACAGCGTTTGACAAAAACATTTACGTTATTGTCGCGTTGATATATTGACGGCTTTTGTTAGTTTTCTTACATTTCCGTATGGCGTTGTTTTGTTTAAATGTTTATAGTGTGTTATGTGATTTGTACAAACATAATTTGTCTTTTGTAAAGATATTTTTACAAAAGACAAAATTAAGTAAGAAAAAACCGAGGAATAAAACCGTTAAATGAGACGTGCGCAGGTGCGACAGTTGCTGCGCGACCGAACTGTCGTATACACAAGTGAGTAGTGTATAATACCTTTTTTTTCGTTTCACTCTACCCCGCCAATATAGTATATACTCATAATTCTTGTCGATTCTACATTAGTCGAAGGAACTTCGTTCCTAGCTGGTGTCCCACGACACCACATTTATATTTTTTTATAATAATGGAAGGCAAACAAGCAGGCGGATTTCCTGTGGGTAAGAAATTCACGCCGCTTAAAGACATCAAAGGTGGTAATGGTACGTTGCCAACCTGAAGCCGGGATATTAGAAGTAAGTAAGATTGCTTGGAGTAAATAATCAAAAGACTTAGTCTGTGCATTTATACAAAACTTTCATCCCTTATTAGATAGTCGTGAGTTCTCGAAAACGATGAAATATGCTACTCATCATTTTCACAATACTCAATTCATGCAAAATTTCATGCTAATGTAATATCAGAGAAACAAAAACTTTCATACAATATTTTATACCCTCTTTCAGGGGTTTCTTTTGAACCGAAGGGGTTGGAGGTTGAATTTTGAGTAACCATTAATTAATGGCTTACTTAGTTTTACGTTTTTAGATCAGAGGATTCAGTCTGTGCGCATTTGTAAAACTTTCATTCTCTATTTGACCCTCTCGGGCGCTGAATTTTCGAAAAAGATGAAATAGTTTACTCATTATTTTTTGTCAATTTTCTAACTTCGTAAGTTAAATACAAATATGTCAAAGATAATGTACCTCTATTTCAAGCCCTTGGGGACTGAATTTTGG